>NW_004624739.1:3491315-3522299 GCF_000247695.1 Heterocephalus glaber
GGGCGAGCCGTGCCGGAGCAGCGAGGCGACCACGCTCTGCGCAGCGGCGTCCGGGCCTCGGGGTCTCCCGCCCGCCCGCCGTCTCGGCTGATGCTGAGGGTCCGTCCCCATCCCGGGCCGAGGGGACCGGCCGGGGCGCCCAGCCGGGCCGGGGGCCGGAGCCCGAGCCTGAGCCAGCGCTCGCGGCGCTCGTCAGAAGTTAAGGTAAGCAGGGCCACAATCGGCCGCTCTCAGCGCTGAATGGTGGAGTTTACGTCTCGGTGATTTATGGCTGCAGACTTAAATCTCGGTTCAAGAAGAGTTCACAGGCCGGAGCTTCCTTCCCGGCAGTGACTGATACCCTTACACTTCGAGTTCAGGCCGCTTTCCCATCCCCACCCCCACTCTTGCTCTCCCCTCAGCCCAGCCTCAACTTTTCTGGGTCGGGGAGGAAGGAGTGCACAGGGGGTGCGTGGGCTTTTCCTCGACCTCCTGCTCAAAGGCTCAAAGTCGGGGTGAAGGCTAGCTAAGAAGGGGAGGAAGTGGAAAGGAGAGGTTTCTGGACCAAGGAGGTCGAATTTGGGCACACCTTGTAGAGAGACAATAGGGCTTGCTTCTTGCATTCAGTTTAGTCCCTCCACTCTCTTTCAGATCTTGCATCTGGGGGTTATTGTCCAGAAACAGATCATTGCCAAGGAATCTTCCTCCACCCCCAGCCTTTGCTTAGGAGTATAAAGCAAAGTTTCCTGGCTGGCAAATCTCTAACTTCTTTACTAGGTTGCAAACTTTGGAGCCAATTCTGGGGAAATTCTGCGAGCTCCAAGGTGATTGCTGTCCCCAAACAATAGAAAAGATTTTGGTGGAATCTCTGAGTGGAAGTCATATTTTAATTTTATATGGTTGTTGTATGCTCTTTGATTTTTAAGGATATTTTTTGTTATTCTACAACACAATGCAAACTTGATGAAAGGTTTAAGTAAGCATCGGACTGGTGTAGCCTGTGACAATAGATTACCAAGTCACTAGAAATTTTGCATGTTCAAAATCTAGTTGATTTTGTTTTATCTAATATCTTGCTGTTCAAGTGTCTAGAGTAGTTTTCTTGATCTGACATTTTATTTTATACAGTATAAGTTTAGTATCTAAAAATTTTATAATGGCAGATATTAACACTGCCAAATGTAAAAAGAACTATTTTCAGTGGAAGAACATGAAACTGAGACATCAAATTGCTATTCAGTTTTAAATTTTATTTTACCCTATCCTTTATTTGCTTTGCATCTTGGTATCTGTACCTTCCTATCTATTTCTAAAAGACAAACAATACTCTAGGGCTCATGATCATGCACAGGAACTCTGAATAAGGGATGCTGTAATTTTTAATTGAAGTTCTGGAAAATTAATTGTGCTTGTTTTCCAGATGTTGGTCTGATTGTTGGTTTAATAATGAAATCTATGGGAGTACATTATTTAAAATGAAATTATAATCACCCACTGGTAAATGCTTATTACATTATTATGTATTTTTTAGTTAACATCTGCTCTTCCAGGAAAAGTTGAATAACTCTGAAACTCTGTATACATAGAGCATGAAGTGTAAACCATTTTCTTTAGCAATTTGTCCTTACAATTTTCTTAATGATTAGAGAGGAACTAACATTCTGAGTGTGTGTGTGGATATATGAAACTCACATGAAACTTTTTCTGAGAACTAGAGACTGATTGTGCAAAGGCTGAAAACAAAAAGAAAACAGATTTTACTTTTGCAAACTTTCCAAATGAAAAAGGATTGAGAAGCTTTTCAATTGCTTTTTTAGATTTTCAGTGTTACCCTTTACTTGATGTTTCTGAAGCAGGTAAATAGGCAAGTAACAAATATCAACAACAGCAGCATACAAAGATCAGGGAACTCTGGCAGAATTTTATGGCTTGTGCTTCCATGCCTTGTCCGGAGCCAAATGACCCCCATACATCAAATTACATAGCAGTTTCTAAGACAGAACCTATTATCATTATGTGGGAAGGAGAGTTCAAGCCGTGGTCATGGAGATGAACGCTGGTTTTTCAGGTTCCTGGTGGGTTGTTTTTTTCTCTAATCCATCATGTTTTAACAGGTAGAATTTGATAGTTGTCCTGAATAACAGCACCTCAGAAAGTCCAAATCAGAAGGGTCTGGGAACCTCCAATAACTGAGGAAAAGACATGGGGTGGTTTGCTGTGAAGTGTTTTGAGAAATAGGGGGAGCAAAAGAGCAAAGAACTATCCAGGGTTTGAGTTGTGACTTGCTGGATGGGGGTGTTGTTGGTCCCCCCAACACACACACACACACACACACACACACACACACATCTTTTCCACTCAGTTTTCTCTTCCCCCTTTTTGGCCACAAGGAGCTCATTTGGAGGACGTGGGCCCTATTCCTGAACAGGGGTAGACTTTACTGCCCAACAAGCTCAGCTTCTGAAATCCAGCACGAGCTAATAGGGTAATTAATTAAAATTCTTTTTAATGCAAACCTCTTTTGCAGACAGGAAGGGCCAAGAAAGAACTCAATGGGAAGTCACCCCATCTCAGTGCTGTTTTGGCAAGTATTAGTCCTAAAGCAGGGATTGAAGAAAAAACTGGTGACCCAGGCTTCTTGTCAGTTCCCCAAGATCCGCAGAGAGGAGTCTCGTGTCCTCTGGATGATGCCAAAGAGAGGAGATGGAGGGATAACCACGTTTCTTCTTCCCTGGAAAAGATCCCAACCTTACTCTTTCTAGCCTACCATGCCTCTCTCCTTTTGGACCTGGGCTCCAGGGACTCGGCTTCCAGCCCTCACTCATTCTCCTCTGTCCCCGGAAAATCCCCCAACTCCAGACGCAAGTTAAGCAAATATTTGTATCTGCCAGTAAATTCCAGCGGCTTTTTATAGCGCGGCTCCCTGCGCCCGGGGCCAAGTCGTGCTGCTAAATATTGCTGACCACTTTTTCTTTTATGGCTTTCATGTCACTTAGCTATTGAGAGTAAGATGGATTTGCGCAGAGCCCTCACCGCGCTGCGCTTCTCCCCCCCCCCCAGGTCTGCGTGGGGCGGCCATTGGCGGCGGAGCGTCACGTGACCGCGGGGGCGTGCCAATGTGCGCCCTCACGGGTGTCAAGCCCTGGTCAAGAGTGTGCGATCAAGATCCTGAAACAACGCGATGCAAAAAACGACCTACTACGACAGCTCAGGGATCTACGGTGGCTACCCCTACCAGGCAGCCAACGGGTTCGCTTATAATGCCAGTCAGCAGCCCTACACGGTGCCTGCCGCTCTGGGAGCCGAGGGCGAGTACCACCGACCGGCCTGTTCACTTCAATCACCCGCCAGCGCGGGGGGCCATCCCAAGGCACACGAGCTGAGCGAAGCGTGTCTACGCACCTTGAGCGGCCCACCTAGCCAGCCCCCAGGCCTAGGCGACCCTCCCCTTCCCCCACCGCCGGCCCAGGCAGCACCACCTGCCCCGCAGCCACCCCAGCCTCCACCGCAGCCCCCTGCGCCCACTCCTGCAGGCCCCCCGCCCCCCTCTTCTGTTTCCCCTCCTCAGAATGCCAGCAGCAATCCCACCCCAACCAACGCAGCCAAGAGCCCCCTGCTCAACTCGCCCACCGCGGCCAAACAAATCTTCCCCTGGATGAAAGAGTCGAGGCAAAATACAAAGCAGAAAACCAGCGGCTCCAGCTCAGGTAAAGGGGTACTTTCTGAAGGAGGGTCCTCTGGCTTGACTCCAGGCCCCAAAATTTAACCACAACAGCACAGTTTGGGAGCACTGGAACATTTCCAGAAATTCACCCCCCCCCCCAAAAAAAAGGTTTTCAGGATCTTTGCAACTTAGGGAGATAAGGCCTTTGTGGGCCAAGAAACTCCAGAGACCTGATGAGAGTCTCCCTGGACCTCTCCAAGGACAAGCATAGCCTAGTGGAGTTGGAGTCTCTCATTTCACTTCTGAAGTTTTGATCTCTGCAGAGACATCCTGAGCTCCACTATCTCTCTTTAGGCACAGCTCCTTTATTCTAATGAAGCAGTGATATCCTCCGCATACTGAAATGTGCAGAGTAAAAGCAGGCCTAATCATCCTCCAAATCAGAATCAATGCTTTGTCTATCATCAGAGCCAATTTTTGCTCCAGCAGATGGAGTGGCTGCCTTACCTCTGGGAAGGCTTTGCTCGGACTTAATACAAGGAAGTCAGCACGGGGGTGGGGGTTAGCTTGTCATCCTAATGGGAACCACATGGGCCTCCTGAACTGGACTGTAGTGGAGGAAAGTTCCCCAGGCCCCCCCCTTTTCCTAGCATCTAGGTTACCTTTGCCCCTGTCTTTTCCATTTGCCAGTACTCTGCTCTGAGCTTGAGCATCTGGGCCCTCCAGAGCCAGGATTGGGGAGGAGGAGGTAGGAGAATAGGAGTGGTGGGCAAAGGTTTAGCAGGCTGCTGGATGACAAAGGAGCTCTAATGACTACAGCCCCTTTGAGGAGGCTGGGTCTCTACAACAAAAATAGATATCTTCAACAAGACCCTTCCTTTGGCCAGAGAAGGCCTTCCAGTTTGGGGTTTCCACGCTGCTCCTCCTCTCCTCTAGGTAGATTTTTAAGTTGGCAAGTGGAAGCTACTGTCTAATCAATTTAGACAGTGAGAGAGGAAAAGAAGGTTTGAGTGTGTGCCTTAGGGGACTCACATTTTAGTTACTGTGAAGGGAATAAAGATGTGAGACCTGCCCACAGGAAGCTTCTTGTTTAATGGATCTAGAGAACCAGTAAATGAGAAAGTGAGTAACTCCAGAGAGGAAATAGAGACGAAGAATAAACTGGGTGTTCTGCTTTTCTGTTCTTTCAGCCTTGGAGAAGCCTATAATTTGCTCTTTAGCTGAATGAAATACTAGCTATTTATACTGTTTTCCCATCCAGGAGACAGGACAGCATCTATTTCCTACTCCTGTCTGGGCCCTAACAGCAGAAGGGATCTGTAGGATCTGGAGAAAGGAAGGGCCAATCTGGGTCAGGAGCGGCGCGGAGCCGCAGGCAGCCCCTGACGCCGCTCTTCCTCTCTGTCCTGGCAGGCGAGAGCTGCGCTGGTGACAAGAGCCCACCTGGGCAGGCTTCGTCCAAGCGCGCGCGCACGGCCTACACGAGCGCACAGCTGGTGGAGCTGGAGAAAGAGTTCCATTTCAACCGCTACCTGTGCCGCCCGCGCCGGGTGGAGATGGCCAACCTGCTGAACCTCACCGAGCGCCAGATCAAGATCTGGTTCCAGAACCGCCGCATGAAATATAAGAAGGATCAGAAGGGCAAGGGCATGCTGACGTCATCGGGGGGCCAGTCCCCGAGTCGCAGCCCCGTGCCCCCCGGCGCGGGCAGCTACCTGAACTCTATGCATTCGCTGGTCAACAGTGTTCCATACGAGCCCCAGTCGCCCCCGCCTTTCTCTAAGCCTCCCCAAGGCGCCTACGGGCTCCCTCCCAGCTCCTACCCTGCGGCCCTGCCCAGCTGTGCGCCCCCACCGCCCCCACAGAAGCGCTACGCACCGGCGGGGGCAGGCACTGGAGGCACCCCCGACTATGACCCGCAGGCTCACAGCCTGCAGGGCAACGGCAGCTATGGGACCCCACACTTACAGGGAAGCCCCGTCTTCGTGGGGGGCAGCTATGTGGAGCCCATGAGCAACTCTGGGCCGGCACTCTTCGGCCTAACTCACCTCCCCCATGCATCCTCGGCAGCCATGGACTACGGGGGCGCCGGGCCATTGGGCAGCGGTCACCACCACGGGCCAGGGCCAGGGGAGCCTCATCCCACCTACACGGACCTTACAGCCCACCATCCTTCTCAGGGAAGAATTCAGGAAGCGCCCAAGCTCACCCATCTGTGATGGTGGGCTGGAGCTGCGTGCCAGGAGAGTCCCCCCCTCGCCCTTCCTTTTCTTTCTTTTTCTTTCTTGTTTTAGGTTCTTCCTGCCCCTCCCTTTTCCCCTTTCCCCGTTTTGTTCTCTTCGGTAATGCATTTTTATAGTTTATGTGACGTAGCAATCTTGGTTGCTGGAATGGCTGTCAGTATCAGTAGCGATATTTATCCCTTCCCACCCCTCGCTCCGCCGCTGGCCCTGCACCCTTTATCTCCTTCACTCTTTGATCAGAAACAGGGTATATGAACAAATTTTCTAGTCTAGTTTTCAATGTGAATTTGTTCGTACTTTATGGCTCCCGAGGGGAAGCAATTACTTTTTTTTTTAAATTTTGTTTTTTAAATTGCACTTCTTGTAAAGAGCGAGAAAAAAAAATCAAAGGCGCTTTGAAACAGGGGCTCCCTGTGCAAGGATGACTAAGTGTACGTCTTTCCGTGTGTGTATGCTGGTGAACAGTCAGATTTATTTATATTTTTTTTGCAAGCATTGAATAGTCTAAGTTTTAAATATTATTTATCCCCATCCGTTCGTATTTATATTAAAGAAATTCTGTACCCTGGTTGTTCAGAAGGTTTCTTGGGCCTTTTGTTCAATGGTGTATTGGCGTACATATAAAATTTTTTATTTCAAAGGGAAATATAATTCCTTTATGAAAACGGTAATGATGCAATAAAACCATAGAGGATCCAGCGTTTGAAAACAGTGACTTAGGTTTGTAACATCCGGCAAAACTGAAAAAAAAAATCTGTAAACATGAAAAATGCTAGATTTGTTTTGAGAGTTCTACATTCCTTGCTGCTCACATTCTGAAAAACGAAACAAAAAAATAAAAGTTTTTATTCTGATTAATATCCGTGCTGAAAAAGGGTTCTTTGGCTGAAGACGTGGTCTGCGTGGAACTCAGGCAAAGGCGAACTGGCTGAGTAGGCCGCAGCAGGCAGCCCTGCGACTCCGCCGCGGGGCCCGGC
This sequence comes from Heterocephalus glaber, assembly GCF_000247695.1. The sequence continues at coordinate 3,498,179 of NW_004624739.1, forward strand.
CAGGCGGCTCTCCTGGAAGTTCCGCCAATTCTCGGGAAGAAGCTGCGGTTCCGGCAGCAGCAGCCCTGGAAACGCCACGCGGCCGGCCCGCTGCGCAGTCTGGTTTCCAGCTGCTGTGGAGGCAGGCGGAGGGCGCAAGGGCTTCGGGAGTGCAGTGTTCCGCAGAAACAAAGGCAGCCTTCCTCGAGGCGCGGCGGGGGTCGCACAGGTGCCCCGAGGCCCCGGGGAGAGATAATGCTGGGCGGTCCTCTCCTCCACGCTTTTCCTCAGGTCTCAGCCGACCAGTCTAAGCCAGAGCTCTCGCAGAGGATGCTGAGCACTTTCCACAGTTGGTCGAATTCCTGGTCTCCTTCGAGGATGTTTCTCGATCCATTATCGTGCCAGGATAAAAGAATCGCTCTCAAAATCGCCACATGGAGCTAAAGGAACTGAACTTTTCTAGGTCTCCAGCAAAAGGAAGGGTGAGCTCAGGAGTTTCCTTGAGCCCTTTCTTGGACTGCCTGTATCCCAGCATCAGTTTCCTCCTGGAATTTAGCATTTGACATTCTCTGGGTTTATTTCCTCTCCTTCCCTCCCAGCTTTCTTTTTATGGCCCCAGGGGGAGGGAGAGAGAGAAAGGAGATTGGTATCTTTCTAATAAAAATGCAATTGTATAAGTACTTCTTTCATTTGATGCTACAGGAGCTAAATATTACATTTCCACTCCTGTATTTAAGATAGGGTTGCTTACTGACTGGCTGGCAGAGGCAAAGGCAGTCACAGTGGGAAATATTTCCATCTTCAAATTAAAGAATGACTCAGAGAAGGAACCAAATTCAGAAAATGCAAATCTCAGTGCTGCATCCCCATCATCAGCCCCCCCTCAGAGGAACCTTCTGTATTTGGGGGATCAGGAGCACCTGATGTAAGAAATTAAGCCCCCATCCTTCCTGGATTGTATCTTTCAGAGGCAGAAGTGAAAATGTCGCCATTTTGTTTGCAATCCAAAATATTCATCATCATGGCCTCTTAACCCCCCCCTCCCCCACAGCTCCCTCAGAGGATCCTTAGAAGCAGACTCAGAAGATGTTTCTGGGTACCTGCTGCATCCCAATGCACTGATTTTAGGGAAGCTCCACGTTTTAAGAAAAAGGAAAAGGGTCTAAGGAGGATGCAAAGGCAGCCAGCTGCAGAGAGCTGGGTGTTTCTCTCACACCCAGAGGTGCTTTCCCCACATTTGTTCTGCAGTTCCTGATATGTTTTCTCTTCAAAGAGTTTGGTCTATGGGGGAAATTGATTTGCTTCCCCCATCTCAACCTCCCTCGAAAATATGGTGCCCACCAGAGAGGTTGGAAATCTGGTCTTTGTGAGAACTACAGCCTCTACCTCTTGGTCATTCATACTGGGCAGATCTGGAAGTCTTCTTTTTAAGTAAGCATTTTAGAAACATATATAAAATAACCTGGAAAATAAGGAGTACTATCTCTAGGGAAGGAGGGCATGGGGGGAGTAAGAAAGAAGAAGAGAGTGAGGGAAGAGAGAGAGAGAGAGAGAGAGAGTGAGAATGACAGAATGAGAATGAATCTCTATCCAAAGATTAAACTCTTTCAGAGATACCACTATTTGAAACCATTTCTAAAATCTACTCTTTAGCTGAGGGAAGAATGGTTTAGAAGCTTCCTCCTTTCCTCAGGGCAGATATTGTAAAATGAGATTCTAATATGATTTCCCATATCTTGCCAGTCAAGACATTCATTTTGGCTTTCAAAGAAAAAAATACTGATTTCACCCCCAGCTTCCTAGATATTAAAAAGAAATCCTTATTAAAATATCTCCTGAGTTAAAGTAATAGATTTGGGGAAGATTTCAATGTTGAGCAGTCTCAGAAAGAGGTTTTCTTCCAGATGGTATTTGAATTAAGGCAGCTGAGGCAGGCAGAAAGCTCTCACCCACGCAGCCCCTGACAAAGCCCAGTAATCTGGAGGCAGCACTGCTCCCTCTCCGAAACTCTCCTCCCTTTCACCCCTCAATATTTTCTAGTAAAAGCTAAGGCCCAAAGCCCACTATCCCAGAATCTGCAAAGCACCTTTCCTAAAAGCAGCCCTAGAACCCTTTCCACTGCCAAAAAATGTCTTTTAAAAGACTAGTTTTCCTTGTTTACTTGCGTTTCCTGCTCTCCTCTTTGCTCGGACACATTTGATCTTGGAAAGAGCTCGAAGCTGAAATGTGTTCTTAAGGGCCAGAAGCTGTCAAGGCTTTTGGTGAGAAAGATTGATCGCACCCAGACTTCCTTCAGAGCTTTGTTTGGAATAAAAGCAAGAAAACTGAAAAACTTCACATTTTCCAAAATACCATCTCTATCTGCAAGGCAAAGCTCTGGGCTGGTCAAAGTTGGAGGCCACTTTATATCTCATTTTCAACTCAAATCTCCTTCAATGCAGGGCTCAGAGATGGAGTCTTGCCCTTGCTTCTTGGTCAGCCTTTCTTGATTTCTGCGTATTTTTCTCCCCCACCAACCTCTCTCTCCTTGGCCATCAGAATGATTTATTTTCCTGCCATTGATGCCTGCCGGCCAGGAGAAGTCTGATCACTTGGTCCATTTCAAAAGAAGCAAAAGCGAATCACCATCCTCAGGGTTGGGGGGGGGGCGGAAAGAGGTACCTTCAGAGCTCTCTGACTCTCTCTTCCTCTTCCCCTTTTCTTTCTGGCTTGATGGTTTTAAGGTAATTTTTTGGTACCTAAAAGTGTTATTGTTTGAACCCTCCAGCACTGTCAGTCTCAAGTCTCGGAATTGGGAAAAGAGAGAAAGAAGAAGAACCTTTATAATTCCTCTTTGGGTCGCCCTCTCCCGGCAGTGTTGTTTCCCACGACAGAACCCGGGTGCAAACCTCTCTGGTGCCCAAGGAATAGGAAGGTGTGAGAAGCAATTCAGACTGCCAAGGAGCACTTGCCGCATCTCAGCCAACCAGCCCCCAACCAGAGCGACAAGGACAAGAAGGGTAGGGAGAGAAGAAGGGAATAAGCGACTTCTCCCTTCCTGCTGATAACTTCCACCAGACTTCCTGGAAATCGGAAATACTCACCACACCCGAGCCCTAAGGGTATGAAACCCAGAAAGCCAGAAGCCGCCTGCGCCTGCTCAGGGCGGCATTTCTCTGGCTGGCCGCCGCCCTGACTACGGGGATTTGGACACATGGACCTGGTCTTGCTGTCTCTCTGGGCACATGCATCTATCTTTCTCCAGCCACTCCTGAGAAGTTGATGGCGCAGGGAGGTCGAGAAGCTTCGGGAGCCGCCTCCCGTTTTCAGCTTCCCGCCGGAGTCAGATGCAAAGCCGCCGTGGAAAAGCCGGCTAACAATGGGCCGGGGGCGCGGATTCCAGGCTGGACACTGAGAGGGGGGCGAGGGGCTGCGGGGGGGGGGAGGAGAGGGGGATAGAAGAGAATGGGAGGGGGAAAGGGGAGAGGAGGAAAAAGAGGGAAAGAAAGAGAGAGGAAGGAAAACAGACAGAGGAGGGAGGGAGAGAGAGAGCGATATCAGTTCTGAGATCCAGTTACTGGTTTTTAGGAAAATTAGAGGAGGAAAGGGAAATAAAAGGGGAATCCCCCAATCTATCTCCTCTCTTTTCTTGCTCCTTCTCTCTCACCCTTCCTCTCTTTCTTCCTCTCTCGCTTCCTCTCTCCCTCTGTTCCTTCCTTCTGCCTTAACAGAACTTATGTGGCTGGGATTCCGGGGCCCTCGGGTGTCAAAACTTTGAAGATTAATGGATTACTTTGTTAATGACTGCAGGCGTCAGAGTGAGGTGCTTAAATGATTTGTGAGGTGCGAGGCGTCTTCCCGACAGTCCCAAACAATGCGCGGAGTGTGCGGGGGAGGCAGAGGGCAGCCGCTGGAGGGACCGGCAGCCAGGCTCTCACTCGCACACTCCCAGGCGCCCACACTAGGTCCTCGCGGATCAGGAGGCAGGCAGGCACCCTGGCCCCCGGGCACTCCTGGGCACTCCCCCCCACACCCGTATATATGTATTTTTGCCATGAAAAAAGTGTAAATAAAGCCTCTCTGGCCCCCAATGAGGCGTTCCTTCCCGACTTTTTTGGATCAATCAAACAGACAGTGGCTTCTTTTGATTAAAGCCCAAATTGTCATTGGGCAGAAGCAATCATGTGACAGCCAATTCGGTCCAATTTCAACCTTGTCTCCATGAATTCAATAGTTTAATAGTAGCGCGGTCCCCATACGGCTGTAATCAGTGAATTAGAAAAAAAACACCCCAGCAGCGATCTTCTATGATAGATTTTTTTTTTCCTCCGCGCTCGCCTTTTTCCTGGGCCTTGCCCCCCCAAAGCCCCTCCAAAAGAGGGAACTTTTTCTCCGAGGGGGCTCCAAGGAGAAGGCCATGAATTACGAATTTGAGCGAGAGATTGGTTTTATCAATAGCCAGCCGTCGCTCGCTGAGTGCCTGACATCTTTTCCCCCTGTCGCTGATACATTTCAAAGTTCATCAATCAAGACCTCGACGCTTTCACACTCGACACTGATTCCTCCTCCTTTTGAGCAGACCATTCCCAGCCTGAACCCGGGCAGTCACCCTCGCCACGGCGCTGGCGGCCGCCCCAAGCCGAGCCCCGCGGGCAGTCGCGGCAGCCCGGTGCCCGCCGGCGCCCTGCAGCCGCCCGAGTACCCCTGGATGAAGGAGAAGAAGGCGGCCAAGAAAACCGCTCTGCCGCCCGCCGCCGCCGCCACCACCGGCCCTGCCTGCCTCAGCCACAAAGGTCAGTCCAAAGACTTGGCCCCAGGTCCCCCGGACCCCCTTGCCCCTCTGGGCTGCCCTGAGAGCGGGTATGGGGGAGGGGAGCCTGGGCTGGAAGAGAAGGGGGAGTGGGAGAGATGCCTGGCTGCCTTTTCCCTGCCCCTATGGGCTCAGGAGTGGGTTTGATGGAGAGGAAAGGGATCCTGCGCTCCACAATGAGACATATATATTTTTAGGAAGGGGGGGGGGGAACTTTCCCTAACTTGTGTAATGTGGGATGATTTATTTGAGTTGGAACTGACCTCCTCTTGTCTAGTTGTCCTAGAGTTTGGCTTTTTGACAGTAATGAAGAGTGATAGATCGCTCTTGCTCAGCTAAGCAGCTGATGCATTAATTATAAATTGTGTTGTGGCTAATATAAAGTTTGCTCCCGGATGAAGAGGTTGGGGGAGCCACAGACAGGAATTTGATAGAGGTGGAAGAGATGGGGCTTCCCCAGGCTGGGCTCCCAGGAAAGGCAGCACAATAGCTCTACTGCATCCAGGGGCGGCCATTTTGTTGCAGTTGATCTTTTCTGCTATATTTATTCTCCAGTGGAATAACCCCGCTCGGACCCCTCCACCTCCAACTGTGCGTGTGTCTCTTGTTGGTTTCCCTTTCCGCAGAATCCCTGGAAATCGCCGATGGCAGCGGCGGGGGATCGCGGCGCCTGAGAACTGCTTACACTAACACCCAGCTTTTAGAGCTGGAAAAAGAATTTCATTTCAACAAGTACCTTTGCAGACCCCGAAGGGTGGAGATTGCAGCGTTGCTGGATTTGACCGAGAGACAAGTGAAAGTGTGGTTTCAGAACCGGAGGATGAAGCACAAGAGGCAGACCCAGTGCAAGGAGAACCAAAACAGCGAAGGGAAATTTAAAAGCCTTGAGGACTCAGAGAAAGTGGAGGAGGACGAGGAAGAGAAGTCACTCTTTGAGCAAGCCCTCAGCGTCTCTGGGGCCCTTCTGGAGAGGGAAGCTTACACTTTTCAGCAAAATGCCCTCTCCCAGCAGCAGGCTCCCAATGGACACAATGGCGACTCCCAAAGTTTCCCAGTTTCGCCTTTAACCAGCAATGAGAAAAATCTGAAACATTTTCAGCACCAGTCACCCACTGTTCCTAACTGCTTGTCAACAATGAGCCAGAACTGTGGAGCTGGCCTAAACAATGACAGTCCCGAGGCCCTCGAGGTCCCTTCTTTGCAGGACTTTAACGTTTTCTCCACAGATTCCTGCCTGCAGCTTTCAGATGCAGTCTCACCGAGTTTGCCAGGTTCCCTCGACAGTCCTGTAGATATTTCAGCTGACAGCTTTGACTTTTTTACAGACACACTCACCACAATCGACTTGCAGCATCTGAATTACTAAAAACATTAAAACAAAACAAAGCATCACAAAACAAAAACCCCTTTGACCAGGTGGTTTTGCCTTCTTTTATTCCGGGAGTTGGTTTTTATTTTATTTTTTATTTCCCCCATCCCTCCTTTAAATGGTGAGGCTTCTCTCTTCAGTGATTCCCCTGACTCAGTTTTAGAGCCATCTCTTACAGTTTATGTTGGAATTTTTGTTGTTTTAAACCTATCCAACAACCATCTATGTGATTTTCCTGAAAACAATATATGAGGCCTGCAAGAAAGTGATCGTAAATTGTATGATCACTTTCTTTTTATTTTTGTATTACATTAGGATGCATTGTCATGCGTATTTTTGGTAGAATAAATTCTCCTTTGCTATAAGTAACTTTCTTATTTTTTTCTCCCCCTCTTTCTTGAGGCTCTTAATGGTTTCTTTTTTCTTTTTAGTCTAATTTGGTAAATAAAATTCTGGTCACAATTTATCTTCTTTTTCAATTTTAATATATTAATGTTAAGGTGGCATGTTTAAAGTCTTCAATAGAGAGCAACAAAGAAAGCCAGAAAATGGCTAGGGCTTCTGACAAGTGGCTTTTGTTTTTTGGCTTTTGCTTTTATTTTTTGAAGGAAATGGATTTTGTTTTTTCATGTAGAGGCTCAAGCCATAGATTTAAAATAGTAATAGAAACAGGATTGGGCAGCCTAAGAATTGGGCCAATCCCAAGCTTTTTAAAGTGGAGAAATAAAGTGCCTACAGAAACCCCCAGCTCTAGGAATGAGTAAAGTGGAGTTTCTTGAACAAGCTACCAGTCTCCAGGTCAATAACTAAGTTATCAACAATTCATTTATTTATACACGTTTGTTTGAAACATCTACATTCCGACCCCTCCCCCACCCCCACCCCCAGCCCCAGCCCGCGCACATTTTCCGTGTGGTTGATTAATCGCCCAGCTGTTGATGGCTTCAGGCAAAACAGACCTAAAAGATAGAGAAAAACAAAAACAGAACAATGGTTACTAGCTGCAAAATGCATGTCAGAAGGGTTCTTTCCAATTGCCTGTTCAGTCATTCTAGGATTCCTTTTTTTTCAGGGTCAGAAAAATCAATATTTCATTCTTAAATCTGTTTACATTGCTAATAATGGATCATTAAAGCTTTGAAGTCAGGTTAGCAAGTTGAGATTTAAAATGGGAGTGTTTCTGCACCCTAGATTATATATTAACCCAGTTTCTTAGACAGCGAAAGAGAAGAAGCACTTTAAATGAAATATCAATAAAATGTGATCTAGGGTGTGTTACTGAGCTGTTTCTTCCCCCTTCTTGTGTTTCCCCATGTTTATTTTTCCCTTTCTGAGCTCTGTTCTGAGGGCTACTACTTACCGTGAGAAAATGCAGCAACATGTGTGTGTGAGGCGAGTTAGGAACCCAGCTCTTAGCAGCAAAGCCTTGCACGTTATAACGCAAAAGCGATCTTTCTTCATGTGTTTGCTCCCTACCTTTTCTCACCCCTTCCTTCACCCGCTAAATTCCGGCAGCGGCTGCATTGCATGGGGACCGCAGCCGGTTTCTGGCCCAGGCTCCGCGCCGAGCAGGGCGTCCCGGCTGCGGCCAGGGCTGCGCCGCTCCTGGATGCAATTCGTTCTAAGCTCATAAATCAAACGCTTTCTATGAATGAGAATGTCATCAAAGAGATCAATTGCAGGAACACATGCACAAATAAAAATCCTCTTACGTATTTGCCGGGGATCCCCGTCCGAAAGCATTAAGTTAGAAGGCGTTTAGTCATAATTCATTTTTATTGCTCTTTTAAAACAACAGCTTGGCTCAGCCGCGGATGCCAGGAACAGCTCGGGGCCTCGGCGGCGTTTTGTCTCTTCGCTCGCTCCCTCTCTTTCTAGTGGAAGAGCCCTCTAAGAGGCGCTTTGAGCCGAGAAGCGGTTGGCAGACGGTCATTTTAATCGTGACTAAGGTTGTCTTTCTCTCCTGGGGCGATTAGAGACTTGAGCTCGAGTCTTGGGTCCCTGCCTTACTTTCCGAGAGGACCAAGGGTCCCCTGCTCGCCAGAATGCCCCCTAGGGTTCCTCGGGAATGGGGGCTGGGGAAGGATCCAAGCTACCAGAGCTTGCGTGCTCAAGGCCAGGGGAAAGCTATCTCAGTGAGCCGCTCCGGGAGAGAGGCTCCCTGGGCAGCCACCGTGGAGGGGAGCAGGCTGGGCTGCGAATGTTGGGCGGCGGGAAGCCGCTCGTAGAGGCGGGTGGGTGGTTGGCCTGAGTGTGAGTTTGAGATCCCAAAGAAAACACCCCACCTAGGCTCTCCAGAAAAGAGGTCAGGAGAAAGAGAGGTGGAGGGAGAGGAGTGTAGAGGCCAAGAACTGACAGAGGCGAGAGAGCCGCTGAGGCCTGGGGGGGGGGGGGGTGGTGAGGGGGTGGCCTTGTGGCCGGCGTCCTGAGGTCTGGGGGGTGATGGTGGTGCGTACATGCTGCCGAAGAGGCCCCCAAAGGGCGTGAAGGAGATTGGCTTGTTTGGAGAGCAGATCGCCTGCATTGTCAGCACTGACCCACTCACATCTTGCCCCTGCCCCACAGGAGCACTTTCCCCATCGCTGGAGGCCTGGCCCTCTCAAAGAAGCCGCCTCCAGGAGGGCCTTCTTGCCTTTCCTCCTTCTCCGGATAAAGTTCCCCAGGAGCTGAAACTGGGGTGTGTGTGTGCACGCGTGCGCACGCAGGGGGTACAATGGGGGATGGGACAGGGGTAGTGCTGGTGGTGGTGGGTTTGCAGCCCGTGCGCCCTATTAACTATGCTTGGGGTAGGTCAAACGTCACTGTGAAATATTCCAAAAGGAAATGTTTAAGGAAAAAATTTATTGATATTGAGATTGAGGGAGTCTAGCGCCAAAGGTCTGCTGCATAGACTTTCCCTCTTGATTGGACAGGTTTTGAGGGAACTTCTGTATGTGGAGTACAGAACACAGAAGCCTGAAAGGGTGACCAGCACATTTGAAACGTGTCTGCGTTTTCCTAATAGCGAAGGGGAAATGGGGGGAGCTGGAATCCCAAACCCACACACACTCCTCACTATTAATTTCATCTGTCTGATCTGATGTTGCAAAGTAAAATCTATGCAGCTTTGGCTACAAGCTTCTTAGATAATCTCTGGATTTTTCCTACTTAAGAATTCGTCGCTTCTCAGACTCTGGCCTTTTCTCACTACAAGCCCAGGGGTGACAAAAAAACTAATAGTAAACAGCAGTTAACAACTCCAGCCACATCACTGTAGGATGAGAGTGACGGAGAACAGGACCCCTGCCCCGGTATGACACTCAGAATTGCACTTGTCTCTCTAGGGAAAGACTTGAGGGTTCACACAAGCCACTACACAGTCCGTTGGAAATGGTGGGAGATATTGTTGAGGAAGAAGAAAGTGTCTCGTTCACCCTCAGCCATCTGTCCACCGCCCCTTCCACCTGCCAGCCCCCATCCCCTCCAGACGTACAGTAGACCGCGGAGGGGGGTAGGCGTTGGAAAGAGGCGGCTCTCCTACTCCTAACATTCCCTTCCAGAAAACTAGAAACGTGACGGGCGGGAGTTCGGCACACTTTGCAGGAGCCGTGGTCTGACCCAGTGAGGCCTGTGCCAGAGCGCGCAGGCTCTGGGGTTCTGAGGAGCCGGCAGATGGCCTGCAGCTCAGCTCGGCCCGGCCCCCACGCTGCCCACGTCTGCTATCGTCACCGCCCCCCTCACCCCCGCCTCCTACCCCTCAAACTGCAGCCCAGTAGCTCCGGATCCCGGAGGAGAAAAGCTGAGTGGGGAGGAAAAGGGGGCGGAGGGCGAGGCAAGAGGGAGGGCCGAGAAGAGCCCGGCCGAGCTAGGCCTTTTCCAGCCAGCTCCAAAACAGGCGCTCGCCCTCCCCGGGAGTCGAATTACAGAAGCTCCTCATTGCCATGCTAATGGCGATCGGGGGTTAGGGAGACCCTCCTGGGAGAAGGGAAGTTTCTTTTCTCGCTCTCTTCCCCTCCACACCCACCGGCTTCCCCCTCAGACCCTCTTCTGTGCCCTGCCCTCTCCATTTCGAGCTTGGAGAGCCTCGCACTCCGCCATCATTCTCTGAGCTCCTCACAATCCCACGACCTCACGGCCGGGGCGGTCCTGGGCCGCTCCGGGGCCCGATTTCCACCCTTCCCGCCAGGCGCGCGCCGGACTCAGCCGGGGTAGTAGCGGCCACCCCACGGACTCTGGCCCCCCGATTCCCGCCCCAGGAGGGTCGGGAGCCCTCTGCCCTTCTCACCTCTTTCCGAGCCCGGCAGGGAGGGGGGCGGGGACGGGGGGGGTGTGATGCCTCCCAGCCCCCGCCTCCCGGAGTGGGGGCGACCGGTGTCGGGCGCGCGCAGAAGGCAGCCTCGGCTCCCCTAGGCCCCAGCGCTCCAAATCTGCCATCGCAGCCGCCGCAGCTGCCGCCGCCGCCGCAGCTGCCTGGGGGGGCGACTGCGCGTCACCTAGGCGGAGGAGCGCCAGGGATTTAAATGCCACTGAAACGGTGATCCATCACCGCCGGAGCCGGCAAACTTTCGCAGGAGGCTCAGGCATTGGCTGACAAAGTCACGTGCCCCTCCCCTAGCGCCCTCCGCCCTCCGCCCCCCCCTCTTGCGCACTGTACATTCATATCATTTTTCTTCTCCGGCCCCATGGAGGAAGTGAGAAAGTTGGCACGGTCACCCAGGGCTTCACAGGACACGGTCACTCAGTGACAGATGGACAATGCAAGAATGAGCTCCTTTCTGGAATACCCCATCCTTAGCAGTGGCGACTCGGGGACCTGCTCGGCGCGAGCCTACCCCTCTGACCATGGGATTACAACTTTCCAGTCGTGCGCGGTCAGTGCCAACAGCTGCAGCAGCGACGACCGTTTCTTAGTGGGCAGGGGGGTGCAGATCAATTCACCCCACCACCACCACCACCACCATCACCACCCCCAGCCGGCCACTTACCAGACTTCTGGGAACCTGGGGGTGTCCTACTCCCACTCGAACTGTAGTCCAAGCTATAGCGCGCAGAACTTTGGTGCGCCTTACAGCCCCTACGGGTTAAATCAGGAAGCAGACGTAAGTGGCGGGTACCCCCCGTGCGCTCCCGCAGTTTACTCTGGAAATCTCTCATCTCCCATGGTCCAGCATCACCACCACCACCAGGGTTATGCCGGGGGCTCGGTGGGCTCACCTCAATACATTCACCACTCATATGGACAAGAGCACCAGAGCCTGGCCCTGGCTACGTATAATAACTCCTTGTCCCCTCTCCACGCCAGCCACCAAGAAGCTTGTTGCTCCCCTGCATCAGAGTCATCTCCAGCCCAGACCTTTGACTGGATGAAAGTTAAAAGAAACCCTCCCAAAACAGGTCAGTCCTGCCGGACAGAGGATGCATCTCGTTGATTCAATAGGAGCTGGTTTGCTTAGTTTCCAAAACTATTAGTTTTTTTAAAGAAGGGTTCTTGCTTCTGGCTAGGGTTGTAGGGTGCAGGGAGTGTGGCCAGTGTATTGGGGGAAAGGAGTCTGTAGGACTGGTGTGTTTTCAAAGGGTGTGAGATTTAAATGTTCTGGATGTAGGAAGTGTGTGTGTGTGTGTGTGTGTGTGTGTAGTGTTGGTGGTGATGGTGCTCTGTTAATATCACCAGGTTCCATTAATCACTAGTCGTACCACGCTAATGACTGGCTTCAGGTTAACACTTTTCACCTCATCACTCAGCCTCCCCCGACCGTTTTGTGTTGAGAAGTTCATGATCTACCCTTTACCTGAATATTCTGAGGTGTGTAGGTGATGCCTATACATTTAAGTATTTTTACCTTGTTCTCTCTTCCCTTCCCACTTTACCTCAGGGAAAGTTGGCGAGTACGGTTATGTGGGTCAACCTAACGCTGTGCGCACCAACTTCACCACCAAACAGCTCACAGAGCTGGAGAAAGAGTTCCACTTCAACAAATACCTGACGCGCGCCCGCAGAGTGGAGATTGCCGCGTCCCTGCAGCTCAATGAGACCCAGGTGAAGATCTGGTTCCAGAATCGAAGAATGAAGCAAAAGAAACGTGAGAAGGAGGGGCTCTTGCCCATCTCACCGGCCACCCCGCCCGGAGGCGAAGAAAAGGCCGAGGAATCTTCAGAGAAATCCAGCTCCTCACCCTGCGTTCCTTCTCCGGGGTCTTCTACCTCAGACACTCTAACTACCTCCCACTGAGGCCGCCCCAGTCCCAGACTCCTGCAGCCCGGGGCTGGGATCCTTTACCCAAAGCACACTGTTAGCTTATCTTTCTTTCCATTTTCGGTCTTTCTTCCTTCCTGATCCTATCTGGGGAGCTTATGGCCAGGATAATATGTTTCCAGATCATTCTAGGCCAAAGACTCAGTAGGAGGTTAACTCCTGAATTCAGAATGGGTGCCAGCCTCAATTTCTGATGATCTCTAACATTGCTCTGCGATTTTTAGGAGATTTCCACAGAACCTGCTCTTCCTTTCAGATGTCCTTTGCTAGCAGAAACATGTCAGAGGGAGGCATCTCACCTTTTATCTCACTGTATTTACAGCTCTCCCTTACCTTGCCCTTAAAAGTAAAATATAGAGAAAGGAGAGAGTCCAGGAGCTCATGAAGAAGAGATGCACTATGAGTGTGTTTACACAATTAATTCATCTTTAATTTAATTAAGTTTCTTGTGTGTGAGTTTGCTGATTGTAAATACTTTGTCCTAAGAGATTTATCTTTATACAAGTTTTCTAGAGATGTTTAGATTAGGTGACTAAATCAGACAGGGTAGTCAAACTCTCAAAACTGGTACAATTTTATATGTAATTATAGGTGAAAGAATAAATTCCCTCATTTAAACCCAACCAGATGCTCAGATGGTAGCCTCAATTTCTTCTTTTGCTGAGTTAAGAAGGCCTGTAGAGCACAAGGTTTAGAAACCTGGCTTCCTGTGCTGAATCTCTCCCCAACTCTACCTACCCTTTTCTTCTTGTTTCCCTGGCCACCCTCCATTTAAAATTTGTGCTGGTTTATTCAGAACCTAAAGGTGTTACTCAAATCAACTTCTTTTCAAAGTAATCTTAGCTGAATATGGTGTATTTTCAGCTCAGTTGTTAATGTGATGGATGGCACAATGAATGTATATTTTGTGTGATTCGTGAATAGTCTTTTGCATGTCGCACAATGTTTTGATGTTCCTGAAGTATCACACTGAGTTCTATCAGTTTATTCTTTGTGAGCCTATGATATTCCTCATTTCCTGTACAATCATGAACAGCTCTGAGATCCTGAAGTGATGTGATCCAGAGCAAAATTTACGGGTCTTACAATGTCTGTAATAAATATATTCAAGTTTCAGGTATGTTTTAAGGATCTGTGTATTTGGGTGGGTTACAGTTTGTGGCTTCATACCATACACAGTTGGCTAATTTCATGTGGAAAAGAGAAGGATGATATGTGTTTCCAAAGAAGTGGGCCTTTTCTTGAATAAAAGGAAGTGCTTTCCATTATCATGCAGCTGAAACTTCCCCTATGAGTGTAATTTCACATAACCAATGTCTATTTAATGTATTGATTCTCCTTAAAATAACAACAGCTCCTTTATTACAATTGAAGTTTGTAATGAAAAAAAAAAGAATAGTGAAGAAATTTATGAAGCAGATCTATTTGTGAAACAAACATGGATACTTCCTGGGTCAAGTACTAACCTTTTCACCTCCAACTGAATGTTGACGTATATATAAACAGAGCCCCCTTCAAAAGCTGAAACTGTCTTCAGTCAGTCTTTCCTCACATCAGTGAACCAGGAGCGAAGAGATTCACATTTAATTAGCTCCAGTATAAAGCTCTTGTGAGGAGAGGCCCCACTCCACCCCTCTTCCTTCTTTTTGGGTTGTCAGGCAGTGTTCCAATATATTTCACCCTTTAAATTGAGTGCGGTCTTTTTTCAGTAAATCCTTGCATCCCTCCCCCATTCTTCCTGTCAGCATCCATCCTTTCCTGCTCCTTCTCACCCCCCATCTCTGGGTCACACATCTCATTCCCTTCAGACTCAGCTTCGATTTCATAGCCATCATGGCTGCACAAGGCTTACAGTTCTAATTTCTTGCCACATAGCCCTGAAAAAAAGTTTTCATTTTCTTTTCTGGGCTCAATAAGTTCTTTCAGAGGAACTGTGGAAGCTAGCTTGGTCTTTTAATAAACAAGTTATTTCTGACCAAAGCATGCCTCAGATCTGAAACAGAGGAGGCCAGCGAATGATAGAGTTCAAAGTGCTTCTCTTCCCAGACCTCTTGCCACTTTCCCTTTACTTTCACATATATCTGGAGGATTTGAGCCCCAAGAGCATAGCATAAATTTTACAGCATCCCAAACAAATACATACATATGACTTCTTTCCTTTCCAAAGGGTGTTTTAAAAGGATGGGCTGGGAAGAAAACGCTACAAAAACTTGGAATTTGCAGGTTTTCTAGAGCACCCATGAGATTTCCTGCACTACACTGTTACAGGGCCAAGCCCAGGCTCACAGGCACGGTTGCAGCGGCCATATCAAGGGTACCGGGTGCCCTCCCCTCAGTTGCTGGGTTCTGAGGTTGCCTCTAAAAGACTGAAGTGGATGGAGAACTTCAAAGACAGCCAAACCTTTCTTTCATTTCCCGCCTGGCCTTGTACTGTATCTTTTGTTTATTAGTGTAAGGCCACACAGCAAAACAGATGGCTGGTTTCCAAATACTTTAATGTGTTAAAGTGTCATTTGCATGCCATTGTCTTGATTTCAATATCTAAAAGCAGGGCCAACCCACTGGAATCCTAGGTGCTGGTTTTATTGTAGCTGAGAGGGAGAGGAAAACAATAAATTCTGCCTAAACCCTAGACTTCTTTAGGTCATGGAATAAATCAGTTAACAAGCAATGCATTTAGGAAACATTAATATACCTTTCAACAAGGAAAACATTTGTATCTTTTTTGCTGTCCCAATCGATTAAATCAAAGGCATTTAACACATCCTATTTCAAGGTCTCTCTCTTTCTGTTTCAGTCTCTGGAGAGCACAGTTAGCTCCTTAATGAAAGCAATTGTAACTGAAGCAGCATAAAGACGGAAAACAAAATAATATTTTATTGATAAGTTTAAGAAAAAAAACAGGGGTCTCAATTAGGGACCTGGATAATTGAAATATAAAATTAATTTTCACATCTTTTCTATTCACTTTCTGTATAGTCAACCAAAGTACTCCTAAAATTCAGAGTGTCCCCAAACTAGGCTCAGTTGAGATCTTGCTGTGACTCTGAAGTCTGCTCTGGGCTTCACCTTTGAAAGTTTACTTTTGGAGGCTATTCAGATGCAGTGGTGTTTTCCTCTGGGGCAATCAGATTCAAACCGATCAATATTTACTCAGTCTGAAAGGGTTGTTGAAAAGGCTGCTAACAACAAACTGCTTAGCTGCTCACCCCTGTTTAATCTCAGGTTCACTGAAAGTTCAAGAGATGAATGCAGTGATGGGTCACTTTAGAAAGAGTCCCAGCGGTTTATCTGAGCTCTCAGCTAAAGGCAACAATTATAGTTCCATCCCTTTTTGGGAAAGGGGCAACTTTCCTATTATCCTTTTGCTGAACAATGTTTACTAGAAACTTAACACACTTTCCTCTTCTCTCCAGGTTCTTTCTCTTTCTTTCTTCCCTTCCTTCCTTTCTTCCTTCCTTTCTTCCTTTCTTCCTTCCTTCCTTCCTTCCTTCCTTCCTTTCTTTCTTTCTTTCTTTCTTTCTTTCTTTCTTTCTTTCTTTCTTTCTTTCTTTCAGAAGCTTCCAGCTGCCCTTCCTCTGCCCCTTCCCTAGTTTTCTGCCTATCCACTAGGTTTCATTTGACTTAAAATAAATTACATTGAGTATTTTTAAAATGTCGATTAGTCTGAGAAAAGAGATCTGATTTATTTCAGATACCATGAACTATGAAATGAAACTATGTGGGCCATTAGAGTTTATCTTTGTATAGCACAAGATTGAATTGAAATCTATTTGCGTTTAAGTAATATTGGCAATCAAAGCCCCAGTATCCATCTGAGGTGGGTCTTCAGACAACATTGGTGGGGATTGGAGGGTGAATTTGCTTGTGCAGAAGTAAATACTTTGGGTGGAAAGTCAACTTTAAAATTTTACACCTTTCAACTATTGAGATGAGAAAAGAGGACTCAAAGAAGGCAGTGGGAAATGGTGGATAGAAGATGCTGGACACTGAAGCTAATTGCTACAGCTCTTCAGAGGTCAAAGTTCATGTAATCACTGCATAAATGCATACTAAATAGGGATTTATTAAGCTTTCCTGATGGCAGAGCACGTCTTTTAAAAATGGTCACTGCTGCCTGTGTTTCTCCCTTATGAATAATCATTCTTGAAGTAGAAGCTCTAGGTGTTTGAGTCTAATTTACTATTTTGAGAGACAGGAAACCTTGCTGCTGCAAAATTTCAGAATCAGTGGATGGACATCACCTTTATATTGGCTGGGATTATAAAACACCTTTCTTACTCTTAGAAAAGGGTCTTTTTTAATACATACAAGAATACAAGTTAGCACACCCCTGTCAGATAAACTCTTCACTGGATGGCTACTCTGGTGACTCTGCTACAGATAAGTCTACTTTGCCCCTGCATTTCTGAGAGCATATAAAAGCTGTGCTTTAGAAATCCTTGTGCCTAGGTGACCAGAACGGGATTTACCTGAATGGGATCTATCTATCCAACCTCTCATTTTATGTTTCAAGAAAAGCCACCCAGAGGAGGACTGATTTGATTGAGGGTACACAGTCATCAGTACTTACTAAATTTAAAATAAAATCAGAGTAGCTCATACTTGAGCCCAATGCACTTTTTAATTCTAAAGTTCTGGCTTAATTATCCCAAATTTATTCTATGTAATTTGTTTCAAGCTGGATATTGTTTACTTTTTTTCTACTTGTTTCATTGGCCACTCAGTCAAATCCTTGATTTTGAAGTCCTCAGGGCTACTGAATGTTTGACACCTCTGAGTCGAATATTTCTACAACCTTGTTCTATTAGTAATATGCTAGGCAACTTGCCTTTAAAAAATACATTTTTAAAATATAAAAATAGGGAGAACAGGTAAAATTATACACACACAAATTGTTTTGTCTTTAAACCTAAATGCAGGAAGAATAAATAAAAGAGGAACTTCCTACACTGAAGTTTGCACTCTATTAAATGATCAAGAGATATCACCTAATATCACCTAGGAAGAGATTTAAAATACAAGGAACATTTAAGGAGGGATCTTAACTGAATCTTTTTGTTGTTTTTGTGTTTTTTTCCTGTCTACTTTGCCCTTTAAATTGCTTTGACCCATATTTTCTCCATGACTCAGTTGTGTTATCTAACACACACACACACACACACACACACACCCCAAGCCCAAATTATTAACATAAAGTTTCCTTGCAATATAATCTTCCGTATTTTTCTCCATCTGATCTCCTTGGGGTCCTACCAATTCCAGCAGAACCTTTTGCCAAAGAACATCAGTATTTGAAGAGCTGAACAAATCCTCAGCGTTTTAGTACCTTATTTTAAATAATATCAGCCATTACATATAGCTGACTTTCACTACAGAACTACATACCAATTATTTAATCAAGCAACTGTTTTGTAACTGTTAACCTTTGAAGGGGTCTGCTTTTTTTTAGGGGGACGGGGGGGGGGGACAATCTCAAACCGTAATTGTGTCTTGCAAACTGTTTTTGAGGGATTGGATTTTGTTTATTGGAAATAAGAGAGAAATGTTTCTCAACATTTTCAAGCACAGCTAAAACACGTCTCTATTTTTAAAACAGCATATTAAATTTCACTTATTAAAAACGTGTTGAAAAAAGGTTCAGCCACAAAGCTAATCTATAGCAATCAGACTGTCTTGTATTTTCATTTTTGTGTGGTTAACTGGCTAGCAACAATTCACAACTGCATGCAACAGAAATGAAAAAAATTGCATTTTTTCCCTTTTCAAACTGGGATATTTTTTAACTGCCTTGAATATTTTACAAATTACTCGCTTCGTTTTGAAAGAAAAATCTCCAGAGTTACCATAAGGAGAATGCAGAAAACAATGATTTCAAAATGACCCCGCCCCCCAACCTCTGCAACTCCGCCGAAATATCAGCAATTTGGTTCTGGTAAAGCATGAACTGGGATTTTCCATTCTGACGAGTAAATGGAGTCTCTGCTTCAGGAGACGCACAGGGAGCAGCTGTCCGAGCCCCGGAGCGAGCTCGGCTCGGGCGATCTATCCGGGTGCGGGGCGGCGGCCGCGCCAACTAGGTCTGCTGCGGGATGGGCGCCTGCTTCAGGGCGGCCAGGTCGGGGTGACCGCCGCAAGGGGATGCCCAGGGCCATCGCGGCCGCCCCCGGGTGGGGATGCAGGGAGCTGGGTCGCCGAGGTGAAGTCAGCTTTCTTTTCTAGATTCCTCGCCTTCTCCCTTCGAACCGGCCACCAAACGCCGCCGCTCCTTTTCTCAGTCTCCTGGGCTCCAGGAGGAGCGCAGCATCCGGGCCCTTCCCCCTCCAGCGTCGAAGGTTGCGGGCGGAACTGAGCGCACGCGTGGCTCGAAGGCGACTGCAGTCGGCCCTTCCCGGAGTCCCGCTTCGGGGCCGTCCCTGGGCGCTGCACGTTGGTCCGCCCGAGTCTTGGGGTGGCTTGGGAGAATGGGTTTGGGGCTCAGGCCTCGAGGTTGCCAAGAGCCTCGCGCTTCCTCATTTTCCCGCCAGGTCAACGTAACCCGGCATTTCTCCGAGGAGAGGCCTAAAAATGAGTGGGGCTGCCGCCCGACTCCTGTGAGAGCCTCGGGGCTTCCATTCCCGACACCTGGAGGAAAGACCGGCATTTCTTCCTCGGGCGAAGAACCCAGGTCAGAGACCTCGCCCCTTCTTCAGTAGTTTCTTTAGGATTTGAAAAGGGCGATTTGACTCTCTCAGCCACATCCTTCCCGGTTATCTTCAGAACGTACTTAATTTAGTAATATCTTCATCCCCCGTCTAGTTCAAACTTGTTATTTTATTTTATTTTATTTTATTTTTTTGGTGCCAGGGATCGAACTCTGGACCTTGCTCTTGCGAGGCAGGCACCGGAACCACTGAGCTTAATCCCTGGCCAAACGTTCTTTTAAATAGTAGGGGTGGCGATGCGGGTAATGGGTGGAAGTTTCCAACTTCGATGTTTTGGAAACAACTTTGCCTTGTTCTTCAATTCCTGAGTCAAACTCTACCTTAAAGCCTTGTTTCAAGTCTCACTTTTTTTCTAGAAAGTCTCCTGTAGTACTTACTCCTCACTCTTTCTGCTTAGCCTCTTCTAACAGCTCCTCCTTTCACACGTGAGGCTTTGTTATATGTCACCTCACTGAAACAGTGAACTAGACTCTCTGAATGTGTTAGTCTTGACTCTGCAAGTGGATCTTAAGCTTCTTGAGGGCAGGGCCCCTGATTTCCAGCAACAGGAAGTGACAAACCTTTGTAGTAGAAAGTGTTCTGGACTGGAATTGGGAAACCTATGTGTGTGCATGTATGTGCACACGTGCACCCACGTGAGTTTGATTGGCACATAATATTTGTACATATTTTTAAGTACAATGTGACATTTTGATTCATGTATACATTGAGTAGTGATCAACTCAATAATTAGCACATCTATCATCACACAGTAAATTCCTTCCTTCTCTTCCTTCTCTTTCTTTTAGTTGTCCAGGCTGGGCTCAAAGATGGGACTCTCTTGCATCAGCTTTCCAGAGTGCTGGGATTACACGTGTGCGCCACGGAATCTGGCTACCGAGCACTTATTGTATTTTCAAATTCTTTACATTTCTCCTATTTTGAGATATATAATACATTATTGTTAATTATATTCACCCTGCTGTTCTACAGAACACCAGAATTTGTTCCTATCAAAAACATTTTTAGGGCCTGGGATTTAGCTTAGTGGAATGCATCTGCCTCAGAAGCAGAAGCACAAGGTCCTGAATTTGATCCCCGGTACAAAAAAAAAATTTTTTTTTCCCTGTTGAGCAGTCTTCCTCTCTATTGTCCCCAGTCTGTGGTAACCACTAAAATACTTTTGACTTCTACGTGATCAACTTTTTAAGTTCTACTTATGAGTGTGATCATTTGTGGGGACCTGTGTTTTTCGTTTCTCGTTCACAGGTTGAACTTATTTTTGTTCTTAGTTCTGAGGACTGAACCTAGAGGCTCACACATGCTAAATATTTACTCTACCACTGAAGCAATCTCCTGGCCCTCAAATTCTTAAGTTATAAAACAAGGTGACTGTGTGTGTGTGTGTGTGTGTGTGTGTGTGTTACTAGAGATTTAACCCAGGGCCTTGAACATGCTAGACAAGTGGTCTATACTTGAGCTACCTCCCTAGACCTCTTTACTTCTTATTTTTTTATTTTTTATTTTTGGGGGGGTTTTTTTGGTACTGGGGATCAAATTTGGGTCCTTGTGCTTGCACAGCAGGTGGTGAAACCACTGAGCTAAATCCCAGGCCCTACTTTTTATTTTTGAGAGAGGGTCTCACTAAGTTGTTCAGGCTGGCCTTGAACTTTCAGTCCTCCTGCTTTAGCTTCTTGAAGAGGTGGGATTACAGGCACATGCCATCATACTCAGCTTCTTGTTGATTTTTAAATTGTCCCCTATAATTTGTGTAGTTTTTCAGTATCCTGAGTCAGAATTATTTGAGTCAAGCCTTATGCCAAATTTTTTACATACATTAACTTATATAATCTTTACTCAGCCTCAAGAAGGAGGTATTTTTAATATTTTGATTTCACAGTTGGGAAAAGGAATGGTCCAAGATATTAAATAATTTATCTTCTGAATCCAGAGCCCAAACTCTTACCCACTTTGTTGTGGCCTTTCTCTACAGGGCCAACCACAGGATTGAGTGTAGATCCTTTATGGAGAGTTACTAGCTTTTTACAAAGGTTGCTGGGCATGGGGGTGCACACCTGTAATCACAGCACTCGGGAGGCTAAGGCAGGAGAATAGCTTCAAGTTCAAGGCTAACCTGAATGACATAGCAAGATCCTGTCTCAAGAAAAAAAAAGTTATAAGGTAATTTTTGATTCAGCGTAGTTGCTCACTGAGAAAAATTAGAGAGCTGAAGAAACAGATTGTTTATACAAGATGTATATGCAAACTATGGTTATACATTCTTGGGAAAATAAAGCAAATTATAAATAATGTGAATGAAAACAAACCCAAAGAGAGGCCAAATTTAACAATAAAGTCAAAGAGCCAGGGATTTAGCTCAGTGGCACTGCACCTGTCTCGAAAGTGCAAGGTTCTGAGTTTGATCCCCGGTACCAACCCCCCCCAAAAACTCCCCAAAACCCCAATAAAGTTAAAGAGAAGATTAATTAACAATATAAGTTTTTTCATTTCTTACATAATAGCAGGAATTATTTAACAGAGAAGAAAGACATTATTATATTCATAGGCTATGTTTGTGGAATTCTTAACATATGGGAAAAATGGAAATATTTAATATAAAGTACAGAGGTTTTGTCTGTGTAAAAGCTGGTATTCATATGGTTGGAAGCATATTCTACTCCCAATTTTTTTTCCCGGTATTGGAGACCTTGCTGTTGTGAGGCAGGTGTGGCACCAGTGAGCTAAATCCCCAGCCCTCTACCCCAATTTTCATGTGAATATTTTATATATAGCAAATCCAAAAACTGTCTATATTTAAGGGAAAAAGAATAATTCATCTTCATCCAAGGGCTAATCCTCATACTTTACAACTTGCCACCTCTTGACTATCAATAACCAAAGAGACCAGATTTAATAAGAACTTGAAGGAATATATTATAAGACCTAAAGAGATCCAGTCTTTAAAAGTCAGACATTCTCAGAATTCAGTTGACATGAAGTCAGATTAGGAATTGGAAATATGGCTGCTTTCTCCTACTTTTCTAATTTTTTAGAAAAAATTTTAACTCCAGACCTTTTCCTTGCCAGGCAGGTGCGGTGCCACTGAGATACATCCCGGCCCTACTTTTCTAATTTTTATAAGTGAATAAGGACTTGGCATAATTATAGAAATTGTAAATTATTGATATGATTTTGTTAGGTATAGAATCACAGAATCTAAAAAGAGATATTAGAAGTCATTTAATCCGGTTTCTTCATCTTACAGGAGAAGAAACAGGCTTAGAAGGATGTTAGTAGCAATAGTGTTAAGTGTTGCTTATATCTCTCTATACACACAGATATATATTAAGATGACATAAAAATTAATTTCAGGCCACATATATTAATAGCATTAATACTTAATAACTATATTAAACATGGAACTATAGTAATAATTAAGTACTAAAGATCTAAAAGCTAAGAATAAGCAGATTTGAATAACCAGATTTTGGCCAGAGGTTTTCTTCCTTCCTGCTTACCTCATGAACCCCACAGTAAGGGTAAAGCTCAGATCCCTCCTGCCCCTCCTGCCCCATAGGTAAAGAGAAACTGTTTGGTTTATTTTATATTTTCCATTTCAGAAAATTTTTGATATGGTTTCCTGGATGAAACAGTGACAAAATCAAGAGAGCTAACCTTGCTTACCCTGCCCAACCCACTTGTGTGATATGTTAGCTCCCTGGTCCCTGCTTGATTCAGACACTACAGAAGATGTGGGCATTCTGGCTTCATTGATGTGATGTGCTCTCTATGAATTAAAATTGCAATTAATTATTTTACATGAAAATATGCCTTCTATGAGAGTGATACAGACTTCAGCAAATTTTAACAACTTATTTTGTATATTAACATTTATTAAAGACTTTCTTGGTACTAGATGCTGAGTTAAGAGTTTTATATCATTATCTTAATCATTCCTCACAGCAGTCTTATGCATTTTATTCCCATTTACAGATAAAGTAAGCAAGGCTTAGGGAAGTTCTGAAAGGTCCTAACCTTAGTATAGCAAGTGATTAACAAAGTTGGACTTTGTAGCCCATTCTTTTAATTATCACATGTGAAATCTTTCATTTTCTTTATTATTATTATTATTATTAATAATTTGTGATTCTGAGGATTCAACCCAGGGCCTCACACATGATAGCTTTTTGTTGCTGGGACCAAATACGTGACAGTGGCAACTAAAAGAAGGAGAAGTTTAATTTGAGTCACGGTTTTAGAGATTTACTCCATGGTCATCTAGCTCCAAGGCAGAAATATAGCAGAATGGGATGGTAGAGCAAAGCCACTCAGTTTATGGTGGCCAGAAAGCAGAGTGGATTAGAATGTGCACCAGAATAGAAGGGGCTAGTGATATAATACCAAAGGTCACAGCTCTATAACCCAGTTAGACACAGCCATAACTGTGTTTTACTACGCCCTACATGGCTCTAAAGCCAATCAAGTTGACAATTCAGTTTAACTGTAATAGCAAATGCTGTACCACTGAATTATATCCCTAGACCCTGAAATTTCGTACCTTAAAAAAGCACAAGTAATAATTTAGGACTAAATTTAAATTTAAATTTCAGATTTAAAGAATGTTTATATTTTAGAAGCCTTGTGTTTGGTTATAATAAATTTATATCTACAGTATGAATTATGTGAGATTTGTAATATAAAAGTATTTGACTATACACAAAAATAGAAAAAAGTCTGTTTTTCTATCTCTGTGGTTTTATTAACAAAATTGAACTTCTCAAAGTAACAATGGTTTGCTGGCAATACTGACAATTCAGTGAGGAAATAGCATAATTCTGTAATATCATAAATATAAAATTATCATAGAAAATGAGGAAACCACATCCAGTTACTGCCATATTCTTCAAAATACAGCTGTTTTAGGGCTGGGGATTTAGCTCAGTGGTTCCGCCACCTGCCTCAAAAGCACAATCTCCAGTACTGCAAAAAAAAAAAAAAAAGTTCAAAATACGGCTGTTTTTTATAGTCCAGTCTTTGCCCCTACACATACTTTTTCTTTCTCCCTCTCT
>NW_004624739.1:3523459-3581909 GCF_000247695.1 Heterocephalus glaber
CCCCACAGCCCCGCCAGCATTTGTTATTGGTTGATTTCCTGACAGCAGCCATTCTTTCTGGGGTGAGGTGGGATCTCAGGGTTGTTTTCATCTGCATCTCTCCAGTGACCAGTGATGTGGAACATTTTTTCATGTTTATTTGCTGCTTTTGGAATTTCTTATTCTCAATCTGAGAAGACCATGTCCTTGGTTTTCTGAAAGCTTCATCTATCTCTACCACAGGTGCTAGGGATGACATACAGTAGTGACAGGTCTTTTTTAGGCAGGATCTATCTATGCAGTTCAGGCTGTCCTTGAACTCATTATGTAGCCGAGGCTGGCCTCAAAGTTATGGCAATCCTCCTGCCTCAGCCTCCCAAGTGCTGGGACTGCAGGCGTGTGCCACCATGCCCAACAGGTCACATGATTTGATAGTGCAGGTGCTGGTAAAAGGGTTTGAGGCAGGGCATTTGTTTCTTCACATGACTGACTTGTGGTGTTTAGGTCTGGCTGCCCAGATTTCAATTTTTGCAAGATTAATTTCCAGTCTTCTTAGTAATTTTTTGAGCTACCCATGTGTTCCTTTTTCAATTAAAACATCAATAATCAGTTTAAGTTGATACAGGTACCAAGAAAAATAATCAAATAATAGTGGTTTGAATCTTTTTTTTTTTTGAGAGGGGGTCTTGCTAAGTAGTAAACTGTCCAGGCTAGCCTTGAACTTGTGATCCTCCTGCCTCGGCTTCCCAGAGTCCTGGCATTACAGGCATGTACCATCACACCTAGCTGGTGCTTTGGCATTTTTAGGGCTTGTGAGCTATAGCCTAGAATTACTGGAGGGAAGTTGGACTGTATGATTAAGACAGTATCTATAGAAGATAGGTCAGATAACAGCTTCTTTAAATTCCTTTGTCTCTCCTTCCATATATATAATGGAAGGAGAGACAAAGGAATTTAAAGAATATATATACATTATATATACATATATATAATATAACACTCTGCCTTGTTATATTAGACAAATATGTCAAAAAGCCAAAGATGTTCCTTTTCTTTGCCCATGAAGAAAAAACTAATAGTGCTAGGGATACAGGTCAGTGGTAAAGTATGTGGTTAGTGTATACAAGGCCCAAAGTTCGATTCCTCGAACAAGACCAACAGAAAACCAAACCAAAACAAACAACAACAACAAGAAAACTAGCAACCACAAATGTATCTAATTGAGGGCTGGGGCTATAGCTCAGTGGTAGAGTGCTTGCCTAGCATGTGTAAGGCCTAGGGTTTGATCTCAGTACTGGCCCCCAACAAAGTAATTGAGAAGAAAATAAAATTTATTTCCTGTTTTACTTTATAGCTATCCTATCTCATCAGCTTGACTATTCTTCTGAGGCTAAGAGTAGAGTACACTGTGCTGGGCATGTAGTAAGCACTTTGCATAGATTGACTCATTTAAGTCCTTTCTACAGCCCTATGAGGTATAGGTACAGTGGACCCTCAAGTTACAACCGGCCTGATATATGAACAATTTGGGTTAGACTGGAATTTTAGTTTTAACTTATGACCAGTGTCTCAAGTTACAAACTGAATGCTAGCTGCTTGTCTTTCCAGATGGTCTCAGATACATGTTTAACCCTTAAAAAGTTCTGGAAGGAACATTACAACATCCTTTCCTGTGTGGGGATAATTGAGAAATCCTGGGCCAGTGTCTCTCTAAGGACACTGAGATCTGCCTGTATACAGGAGAGAGACTTTGAGGGCTGTGTAAAGGAGCCTGAGCCTTCAATTGACCAACTTGAGTTAGAACCAGCCATCATGAACAAGTTGAGCTCATAAGTCAAGGGTCCACTGTATTTTTATACTTCCCATTTTACAGATGGGGAAACTGAGGGTAAGAGGTTACCCAGCTAGAAAATGCAAAGTCCACCTTTAAACTCAGCAATCTGGTTCCTGAGTATTCTTTTTTTTTTTTTTTGTACGAGGAATCAAACTCAGGACCTTTTTTTTTTGTACCGGGGATCAAACTCAGGTCCTTGAGCTTGCGAGGCAGGCAGCGGAACCACTGAGCTAAATCCCCGGCCCCTGAGGATCCATTTTTAATAACATTGTATATTCTTTCCCCTAACTGACTTAGCTCCAGATTTCTTTCTCTCTTCCCTCCCTCCTTTCTCCTGTCTCTCTTTCCCACCTCTCTTTCTTCCTTTCTCACTCTTTCTTCCCTCCCTCTCTTCCTTCCCTCTTTCTCTCTCTTCCTTTCTCCTTTCCTTGTTCTTGTTTGCTAGTTA
Organism: Heterocephalus glaber; assembly: GCF_000247695.1. Next base: position 3,525,721 of record NW_004624739.1, read on the forward strand.
AAAAAAAAATTTTTTTTTGAGAATGACATAAAGGCATCTGTTAAGTCCCTGATGGAGTACTGTGCTTGTGTGAAGTTAGTGCTTTGGTACCTGTCAGCTGCAGGTGCCTTAGATAAGCACCAATAAATTTGTTCTTCTGGCTCTAAGAATTCCTCCTGGCTTCACCTCTTTCTGACCTCTACTGACTCTATCCCTCACGCACTTGGAACTTCTGCTTTCATCTTGTTTTGGTTTTATTCTTGCTGCCTCATAGTATTTGAATTTTGTTTCGTTATTTTCCTCCTTCATTAATTAAAATTTTATAGCTAACAGATACCATCTCTTTTTAAAGAATTTACAAATCGTTGTAGAATAAATAACCTAATTTGTTAATTTTAATTTATTGTTTAGTAATATTTTTAGTAGAATTTAATTAGATATTTAAACTTTTAGTATTTTATTATAAAAATCTGTACAGTGATAGAAGTGACAGTTCTTTCTCTCCAAAATGTATAAATTGAGACTGAGGTTTTAGTCCTGGTTGGGACAGTATAATAAACATATGATTTAATTTAACCACTAAGATTCCATTATGGTATTTGCCCAAGAAGGCAAGATGTTTGGGAAGATAGTAACATAAGCTTCACGTGCCCGGTTTGTGGAAGTCAAAGGAATGGAGAGAGAAGAGAGTAACAATTTTAGAAATGGGGCTAGGATGGAATCCAGGGCCTCATGTCTGCCAGTCAGGTGTGCTACCACTGAGCTACATTCCCTAGCTCTATGCATATTCCTTTTTAGGAAACAGCTTTCTTAATGCTATACTGCTGACCTGTTCACCTGCCTTCTTTTTTTTTTTTTTGTATTAAATTCTTTTATTGGTACATTGTAGGTATACAACACAATTACATTTCTCATTGGCACTTGTACCTTTACATGATTCATCTTGGTTCTTATTTTTTCCCCATTCCTAGCCCTCCCTTCACGCCCTCCACCCTTCCCTATTTACAAAGACTTTATTTCCATTTTTTCCATTTCTCTTCATTTTTTCCTTTCCCTTCTTTCCTTTCCCCTGCCCCTCCCACTACCCCTACCCCTTTGGACCTTTGCTTCCTATTTTACATTATCAATTATTCATTCTAATCATTGGTACATTTTAGGTATACAACACAATGACATTCATCATTGGAAATTTGCACCTTTTCATAGTCTCTCTTGGTTCTTATTTTTCACCCTTGCCCAGCCCTCACTTCAACCCCTCCAACTCCTCTAGTCCTCCCTATTTACAAAGATTTTGTTCCTATTTTTCCATTTTCTCATATTAATCCCATTCCCTTCTATCCTTTCCCCTAGCCCTCCCACTTCCTTCCCCTTTGCCCCTTTTCTTCCTATTTCACATTACCTATTATACATTTAGTCCTTATTTACACTTTCAGTTTCTCACACTAGAGAAACTATTTGGTATTTACACATGTGTGTCCTATTTATTTCACTTAAGAGTATTGCCTCAATGTGCATCCACTTAGCTATAAATGTCTCTAATTTCTCATTTTTTATGGCTGAGTAGTACTCCATTTTATAAAACAACCACATTTTCTTTATCCAGTCTCCAGTTGATGGGCATTTGGGCTGTTTCCAAGTTTTAGCTATTACAAACTGTGCTGCTATGAACATGGGCGCACATATATCACTGTTCACCTGCCTTCTTGAGTTCAATCCAGAGACCTGAGGTTTTTCTTGCCCAGAACCTTTGCTACGTGGAATGCATTTCTCCTCCTCACCTCTTCCTATGACCACAAGGCCTTCATTAGATGATGTTTCTTAAGGGAGTCTTCTCTGGACTACTCTATTCACAATAGTTCCCTCGGGCTGGGGATTTAGCTCAGTGATTCCTCCGCCTTCCTCGAAAGAGCAAGGTCCTGAATTTGATCCCTGGTACAAAAAAAAAAGTTCCCTCTTCTTATTTTCTACCTCGGCACAGTCTTTGTTTTCTTTACATACTCATTACAGCTTGAAAATTTAAATTTACATTTTGTGTTGGCTTCTCCTTGTAGAATATAATCAAACTATGTCCTGGAAGTTTTTCTATCTGGTCACCACTTTGTTTCCCCAGCATACAGTGCCTGTCATATTGTAAATACTCATTATATGTTGAATGAATGTTTATATTAGCTGGGGTCCAGCTAAGCTGCTGTAACAGAGTCCTGGAAATAAAGTGGTTTAAATGTAGCTGAAATTTAATTCTCTTGCATGTAAAATGTCAAAGGAATATAAGAGTCCAGACAGCTAGGGTGCCTTAATGTTATAAGGTCATTTATAAAATAGTTTCCTTCCATCATATTGCTCTGACATTCTGTACATCTTGTCTACATGGTTGAAATGATACCATCCGCATGTCCTCATTCAAGTTCTTAGGAAGAGGAATAGAGGGCAAGGAATTTCCCATAAAGGGACTTGTAAGTTGCATATCACTTCTACTCATGTTTTATTCTGTTACACTTAGTCACATGACCACACCTAGCTATAAACGATGATAGAAACGGTGTCCCTGGGTGGGTGGCGACAAGCTCAGCTAAAATGGCAATAGGAGATAATTAATGCTCTCTCTTGATGTTGGATAAATGTTTTTGAATTCATTCTTACATTATCAGAATTTGGGATAAAATAGGAATTTGAAGGCTGTGTTCTAGAAATCCAGAAAATTTGGCTATGTCACAAAGACATTAGACACTGACTAGAAAGAGCATCAAATATGCTTCATATATATTTGTGTATTTTGGGGGTATTGGAAGGTTCAGTCAAGAAATTGTGCAGAGGGAGTTCAGGGTAGTTCTGCGTCTTATGGGGAGAACATGTGGCTTCATTAGAATTTGGGGACAATGAAATGGGAACTTCTCTGCCTTCAGCAAGCTTCCAGAAATATGCTATTAACTATTGTGTCCAGCTAAGATCTCCCTCTACTCCTTCCCTACATAGAAGGATGCTGTTTTGAGACAATATTATTTGGTTCCAAACGAGTATGTGTGGGGGGGTTGTGTGTTACTGGGGATCAATCCAGGGGTTCTGAATTACATCCCTAACCTTTTTTATTTTTTAATTTGAGTCAGGATCTCACTGAGTTGCCTAGACTGACCCCAAACTTGCAGGATTCTCTTGACTCAGCCTTCTGAGTAGCTCGGATTATAGGCATCAACCAATGTGCCCAGTTCTCTTCCCAAACCTTTGTTATCCTAAATTCAACATCAACAGCAGCTGAAATTCTAAGGCTAAAAACAGAGCAAACCAGATTGTAACTATTTGAAAGGATACGGATAAAATTTATGTTCCACTGATGTACCTGATATAAAAATAACTTTTTGACAAGGGTAGGCTGAGCATGGAGTTGTATGAAAATGCTTGCACCTGTCCTCCTTGTAAGTGACCAAAGTCACTTTGGCAAAGCTTGTCCTCAACTGGCCTCTCTACGTGATTGAAGATAAGAGGCAGGAGCCCAGCTGTTGCTACCACCTTTTTTGTTTGTGGTTACAGGAGACACCGGGCTTGGGATTAGACGCTCCTGTTTTAAATCCTCTCTGTACTGAAAAGGTAATTATTCTCCCATTTCTTCTTATATTTGGCTAGAAGTTTAGGGAACCCATTTTGACTCTTGCCCTTTGGCTGGTCAGATTCCTTCAAGCTGAGCTCACGGGGCATCTTTATGAAACTATCTTTCACTCTCTGCAGGGGTAGTAAACCCTAGCTCTGTTTTCCTCCTTTAGCATTTTCTCCTTATCAGAGCACGTCTCACTTTTGGCCTTAAATTCTTTCAACCTGTTTGTGACTATTCTTCATAAACTATTTCCAGGATAGAAATCGTATCTTATTAATCATTTCCCTTTGCCTTGCACAGTACCTGGCATATGGTAGGCAGTTGGAAAATGTTTGGTGAATGAGTGAGAGAACCAATGATCCTTTGGGTTCTTTCTGTAGCACTTAAGTTATTTTAGCATGGTTCACCACCCCCTCTCCATGCTGCCCACCACCCAAGGCTAGGAAGACAGTGTCATTTCAAGTTTTTCCTGGTTTCTAAAATATTTCCTCACTTGTATAAGTTCGAAATTCTTAAATGGAGAATCAATTGGTTTTCACCTTTCATTGTACAATTAAGTGTAAAATGGCCTAAAATATAAATGTTGCTTGAAATAACATAAGGACTAAAGCTTACTGAAACTAAGTTCTAACCAATCAGTCAATCAAAAAGTGTAAATAACTGATACTAGAGTCTTCTCTGTTTTGACAGAGGGTGGAGGTCGGAGAAAAGTTGGTGTTTGTGCCTTCCTGGGGACAGGAGGGAAAGGAGGTTCAAAAGGTCATTTGGGTAGCTATAGAATATAGAGAAGGAAACTAGGGGACATTGATTTTGGACTTAAGTATTTAATGTCTACATTTTAGAGGGGTATAAGAATGGCACAACTGCTCGTGCTTACAGTTTTGTGAAAACACTGTTGAGAATTATGTGGCACAGGAACAAAGTTTTATAGGATTTATTGAGTGCTGGGTATTTGTGCATGTGTGCATTTTTAAAAAGTTGCTTCATTGAAGAGAAATCCATTGCCAGAGGAATTAAATAAAAGGTCTTATACCCCGAGTTCAGTCCCCGGTACCCAAAAAAAAGGTCTTATAATGTAGATTGTACACTGAAATATTTCACCTAGTAGTAAAACAGTTTGAGTATTTTGCATGATTGACTGATATTAATGATAGTTCTGGACAGGGAAGGAGTGAAGATATATCATGACCTGATTTTGAGTTGCAGCCTCATAAATGGGGGTTGCCATAATGTACATTTTGTGATAATTTGCTAATATCAAAGGATCTTTGATATCTCTGATTATTTTCTTGACACCTTTGGAGTAGAGAGTCAATATGTACAGAGGCCCTGTGCTATGCAACTGCATGGTACCATGTGACCAGTTTGCTTTTTTGTTTTGTTTTGTTTTCGGGACCGGGGATTGAACTCGGGACCTTGTGCTTGCAAGGCAAGCTGCAGAACCACTGAGCTAAATCCCTGGCCCAGCTAATTTGTTTTTTTTAAACTCTCCCTTGAACTGGAATTAAACTAGAGTCTGAGAGTTAGATATCCTAGGTTTTTGTTTCTGGCTCTACAACTGACTAGCTGTATAACATTTCACAAATCATTTCATCTCCAGTGGTTGAAGCGTGACTGTGTGAACCTCAGAACCCATTCCAAATCTAACCCTTTCTATGTTTTTATTCAGTAGTAACAACTGAAGTATTTCACAGAGCATATCAGCAGAGTTTGGATCAGAATGCATGTCTTCTATTGTTTTTTACTTTTAAAATTTTTAATTGATGTATAATATATACACGATATAGTAGTACATAAAGGGTACTAGTCTTTAAAATTGTATTAAATTATAATTAGCTAAGATTCGACCTTTTTATTTATTTCCTGGGAATTGAATTCAAGGCCTTGCTCACATTAGGCAAGCGCTCCACCATGGAGCTGCAACCCCAGACCTAGATTCAACTGTTTTAAGTTAATCTGATGAATACTATATATAGTCACGTAACCACTATTCTAGTCGAAAATGGGCTATTTATGTCATCCTCAAAAGTTCTTTTGTGCCCCTTTGTAGTTGATCCTCTCCTTCTACCCATAGCTCCTGCCAACTTTTGATCTATTTTCTATCTTTATAGTTTTGTCTTTTTTTTTTTTGGTACCAGGGATCGAACTCAGGTCCTTGCGCTTGCGAGGCAGGCGACGGAACCACTGAGCTAAATCCCTGGCCCTAGTTTTGTCTTTTGTCATATAAACTGTGGTGCCTCCTGGTTTATATACAGTGGAGTACTACTCTGCCATAAAAAGATAAACTTGAGTAATTTGTAGGAAAATGTATGCACCTTAAGACCATAACATTAGGTGATATAAACCAACACACAAGCTTAAGTATCACATGGTTTCTCTTATATGAGAAACACAGAGTAAAAGTAAAGAGCACAATAAAAAATAGATAATAAGAAATAGGGAGATAGATTGTTCTCAGAGGGGAAGAGGATCAAGAGATGGAAGGAAGTGGAAGGGAGGAAAGGGATAAGGGATGAAAAGAGGAATTAGGATGTGTTATGTACATGTACCAACTCTACACAAGGAATGTAAGCATATACTACAAATAGTTACTAAAGGAAAAAAGAAAAAGAAAGGAAGGGAATCAAGAGATGGGGGAAGTGGGAGGAAGGGAGGGGAAGGGGATGAAAAAAAGAATTAAGATGTCTTAGAGCCAGGGAGTTAGCTCAGTGCTGCTGCACCTGGGTCACAAGTGCAAGGTCCTGAGTTCGATCCCTGGTACCAGGAAAAAAAAAAAAGAATTAAGATGTGTTATATACGTGTACCAAAATCCCACAAGGAATGTAAACATTATGTACTACACACATGTACTGATAAACTAAAATTTTAAAAAGTCATATAAATGAAATAATATTGTATATAGACTTTTGTGCCTAAGTTTTTAAAAGTGCTTTAAGATTCATGCAATACTTGTATAGTTGTCACCTAGATCAGAGAACCTTTTCATCAGCATCCCCAAAAGTTCTGCCATGTCCTTTTTCAGTTAACTCAATAGCCCCACTTCTGACCTCTATCACTGGATTAGTTTTCCTATTTTTATATTTTGTATAAATACAATCATATAGTAGGTATTATAGTAGTATGACTTTTTTCTCAATGTCTCAAAGATTCATTCATGTTATAGCTAGTTTTAATGTTATGTTCTTGTTTTTTGGTGTTTTGAGACAGGGACCCACAATGTAGTACAGGCTGGCCTTGAAGTCACTATGTAGCCCAGGTTGTCCTTGAACTTGCAGCAATCCTCCTGCTTCAGCCTTCTGAATGCTGGGATTTTAGGCATGCACCATCACCACATCTGGCAATAGTTTGTTCTTTTTTTTAAAAAAAGCACTGTGTAGTAAGTATTCCATTGTATGAATATACCACAGTTCATTTACTATTATATTGTGATGACACTTAGATTGTTTATAATTTTTTGTTTATGGGGGAAGGACAGGGCCTTGTTATGTAGCCCAAGCTGGCCTCAAACTCAAAATCATCCTGCCTCCTGAGTGCTAATTTTTGGCTAGTCTGAATAAATCTTTTTTTATTTTTTTGTGCTGAGAATCAAACTCAGCAGCTTTGGGCATGCTGGGTGAGTGCTGTATTACTTAGCTATAGTGGTAAATCTTTATGAATAGTAAATATTTTATGAATAGTCTTGATTTATGGTAAGAGTTTGCACTCATATCTCTTGGATATATTCCTATGAGTGGAACTGTTGGATCAGAGCCTAGACATGTGTTTAGCTTTTGTAGTTGTTACCCAGGAGTTTTCTAAAGTGGTTAATTTTGTTTTTTTTTTTTTTTTGGTATTGGGGATCGAACTTGGGTCCTTGCATTTGTGGGGCAGGCAGTGGAACCACTGAGCTAAATCCCCGGCCCATCTAAAGTGGTTAAATTAATTTACGCTCTCACTATCAATGTCTGAGAGTTCCAATGAAGATAGGAGAGAAGGGTTCAACATTCCCCAGGTGGTACTTTTTATTTTTCTTTTGCAGCTTTCTATCTGCATCAGGTACCCTACTGCCACTCCAGGAGATATTTGCTTTGGTTGCGGTAGGCTTGTCATGAAGACTTATCCCACATATCTCTGCCCTGCAGCCTCTCTGGATGATTCTGGCCTTCTGCAGCTCTCCTCACTAGGTCCTCAAGGGGCCTCTCCAAAGGGGTTCCATGTTAGGTCCTACACATGACCAAACAGAGTATCTGACACTTTATAAATAACCTCCCCTTATGGAGGAAATAGTCTGTGGGCTGTTTGGCTGCCTGCAGAGTCAGGTGTGGAAGATCACACTGGAGAGCTGGAGGATCCAAAGTCAAAGGCCAGGGCCAGGGATTTAGCTCAGTGGTGCCATGCATAAGGTCCTGAGATCAATCCCTGTACCAAAAAAAAAAAAAAAAAGTCAAAGGCCTGGAACTCACTGCAGAGTCCCATGAAAGTCCTTATTGGGAAGACAAAGGGTCTGCATTGGAAGGCTGAAGAGTACATTGGAATCCGGAGACAAACGTCCAAAGGCAATGGTAAAGACTGGAGGTCCTTCAAAGAAGCCAAAACAATACTTCCTTCTCTCCTTTTTTATTCCATCTAGGCTACAAGCATATTATTTGGTGCCACCCACACCCAGGGTGGGTCTTCTGTTTTCTTTTCTTTTTCTTTTTTTGTTTTTGGTACCGGGGATCAAACTTGGGCCCTTGCACTTGGGAGGCAGGCAGTGGAACCACTGAGCTAAATTCCCAGCCCAAGTCTTCCATTTTCAATAAGTCAGTTATCTAGACACACCCAGAACTGTGCTAAACTAATCTCTGCTAGATGTTTCTTATTCAAGTTGACACCACAGTTTACTACCCCTTATGCTGCAATCCTCTTTTGGATGGTATATTTTTGTCTATTGTGATTTCTCCCTTTGGTAGAGCATGCAGGATTGGGACACTAGACCTAGTAATGTCAAGTACCACTAATGTGAAAAGTGGCCAATAGGTAGAGTTGGTAACACTGAAGACAACTAGTAGCAGATAATAATGGAGAACAATGAAGAATTGCCAAGAGTCATCATTTCCAGGGGCTAGAAGAATTCCTGAGGCCAGCTAGTAGCTGCTTGCTCCAAGTGGCAAGGAATGCTGCTACAACAAAACAGGAGATAGCCACTGGCATTCAAAGCATAGGACTGGAGGCCGGGGATTAGCTCAGTGGTGCTGCACCTGCCTTGCAAGCATAAGGTCCTGGATTCAATCCCTGGTACCAAAAAAAAAAAAAAAGAAAGAAAGAAAAAGAAAGAAAGGAAGGAAGGAAGAAAGAAAGAAAGAAAGAAAGAAAGAAAGAAAGAAAGAAAGAAAGAAAGAAAGAAAGAAAGAAAGAAAATTGTTGTAATTATTTTATAGGGCCGGGGATGTAGCTCAGTGCCGATGCCTCACAAGTCCAAGGTCTTGTGTTCTATCCCTGGTACCAAACAAAGCATAGGACTGTTATGATTTCTGTACAAATTGAGTAAGAACTCTCTGCTGATTGATAACATCTTATAAGCACATATTGAGACTCTTCCCTTCTTCCCTGAAGAAGAAAGTGAAAAACATTGATCATCACCAGAAAGAACCAGCCCACGTAAGATTTACGTCTTATATGCAGGTAAGAATCTCCACTAGCCAGTGACACAATTACTGCACATTCTCGCCAACTCTTAGTATTGCCAGTCTTAATTTTAGATTTTCTGGAGAATGATTACTACTTCTAGAATGAAATTTCATGTTCAGCACCAATAATGCCAGCCAGGAGAGGGAGAATCAGTAGTGATCAGTCAAGTTCCTTATGTTTTTGGGCAGAGGCTTAACAGGGCAACCAACAAGGGAAGATGGTGGTAGAGCTATCTTGTGTTGCCCAAAGGGCTTGCTTTCTTTTTAATTACTATTCCACTGTAGTGGTAGGAAGTCTTCTCTTTCTAATGTGTACCTAAGAATCATTATGCATTTTCAATTATTTCTAGCCACTCTACAAATACATGAATCAGGTTAAAGAATAGTCACTCAGACTTGAATTAAATGTATATTCCCATAATGGTGATTATCTTTTTTTCTTTGCTTGACATTATTATAGCAAGTTAAAATAGTAAGAGATAAGTAGCTATTATAAATGAACCATTAAAAGCAACAGTAAGCCAAAGTTATCATTGATCTCTCTCTGTCTCTTATTTTATGGAAACTAATGTAGCAAATTGCTATGGAGTTACCAACTTTAATAATAAATCTGTTGTGTCAGGGCAGTGACCTAATGTTTTCTTTTACATTAAAATATAGTCAATCGATTTAATCCTCTGAATACCTCATCTTATTTGTATGGCATAAAACCATTTCTTAATTGAAAAATAAAAGAATCTTAGACTGGAACCACCTGGCAAATATTTTTTTACTGAAGATTTCTACTTAATCAGTAGCCAAATAAAGATGACCTTATTTTCAATGACAGTTTCAAGTTTAAAAGACTAAAAAAGAGGATGCTTTGATTTATCATCTTTTTGGATAATTGGTTTATAGATGTATTTGGAAATCTAGGTTTCCCCCCCTGCCTCATTTGCAGAGGAATGAGGCTTATGGAGATATTTTAAGATGCTACCTTCTTTTTTTTAGTGAGTCATAAACTAGAATGTGGAAAATGAACTCACGTAGCAGACAGTTTAACGTGACTACATAAAACATTGATGCTGTGCTGCTGAAGCTCTTCTTTCCCTCAACTTCTGGAAGAGAAGGCCAGTAGTTGAGGCTCTTTCAGCCAATATATGGCTCCTTTCCTTTTGGCTATGCATGCCAGGTACCACACTACCAGTGTCTCACAGGAATAGCACTGCTGGCTTCCTCTGAAAATTGAAAGTTTCAATTTTTCTGGCAATAAATAATTATTACCATAACCCTGTTATACCTCCTGTCCATCTGCACAAATCTTGATCCTAATATTTACCCCCTGAGCTTTTCCCCATCTGTTTCTGGGAAAAGTGTAATGAGTATCTAAAAATAATGCTGAAAAAGGAAAAAAAGAAGAAATAACAAATATAATAGAAATTAAACACAAGTTTAATTTGGGAGAGTGCTTTTCTCTATTTTTGCCCAGATTCCTGATTATTAATTTGTTTGTGCTTTTCTTCAGATGTCATAGATTTAATCCACGTAAGCTTAAAAAATGATCATATATCATTGTCATATCACAAGCATAACTCAACTTGGAAAGAAGCAATTTGAGGATGGCTATACTATTACCATTCTTCGTTTTTCTATACCTAATGCACATAGCCATAGAGAATATGGAAGAATACCTTAATACTCACCCCTTGAAGAGGAAGCAGTGATTTTTTATGGTCCTCATAACTCATGCCATCAATTTCATCTGTGATAGTCCATGTCAAAATCGGAGTAATTAAATGGAATGACAATCCTGTTAACTGTGTTCATCCCATTGCATTGGCAATAAAGCATGTACAAATTTACAATTAAGGCTTGTCTTTCCCCCTATCTAGAGGGAATTGTGACAAACATTAAGTTGCACAAGCAAAGGGATTCAAAAGGGCATTCATCAAAATAAAAACACCAGGTGGATATTCTCAGGATTATAATGTCTTCTTATGCAATTATTCTTTTTCACATGTATTTTTTGACTGAATAATAATTACCTTTGCATGGAGAAAAGGCAGTGTCAGCTAGTTTCAACCTATTTTATTACAACCTGCCTTTCTTAAAATTTCAAGGCAGCATAGAACCATAACTATTTATTCAGATTAAAATATATCTGTTCCAGTTCTTAGCTTTCAAAAGGAAACAGACTGTCAAATAAGCCACCATTGCTGGGCATGGTGGTGCACGCCTACCACTCAGGAAGCAGAGGCAGGAGGATTGCTGCGAGTTTGAGGCTAGCCTGGGCTACATAGTGAGTTCAGGGCCATCCTGAACTAAAAGCGAGACCCTGACTCAAACAAACAAACAAAAAAAACACCACCACTGAGTTTTTAATATAATCACTTTGGTGATACAAAACATACTTAGATGCATATGAATGGTATGGTTAATTTCCTAAATTATCATTATGAATTATCAGTGCAACAGAGAAAGGAGACTTGAAGACTAGCCCAAGGGTGAATTGACAGCCATCTTTAACCACACTGACCTAAGAATGACCCTGTGCTCTGCTGGGTGCAGGAGTGAGATCTGTTGCAGAGCACAGGAATTAGATAGCTAACAGGCCTGGAGGCTCCCACTGTGCAGCAACTGCAGAATCACTTGCGAGGTCTGTTGTACACATAGATGACAAACACTGGTGGAAGCTTCATGCTCTTTTATTATATTTTTTGAAATAGACAAAATTCTGAGTGTCTAATGTTTACCTGCTTCTTCCTTTGTAAAGTTTTAATGTTTAAAAAAGAACAGTTAATGAATTTTATTATTTTAACTATTCTAATTTGAGTATATATTCAAGTATTTGTAAGGGTGTAAATACATTGTACACAACAGAAATATACCATATATGAAATAATTTTATGGCAATGGAATCATATATTCAGAAGTGCTTAAAATTTTTGGCATTTTTATTTTAACATTTTACCTGTTGTTTTGTATTTGGTAGCTCCTTACCCGTAAGGTGTGCTTGCATTTTAAGTTTCTTGCTTAAATCTTTATAGCTAGGACAATAATGATAGTTTAGAAGGAAAAAAACATATCCAGACCCATAGACTATGGATTTGGGTTTGATTGTCTTGCTACCTTATTACAAACTTGCTATGTGAAAGTTAATTCCCTTCAACTACCCGATACAAAAAAGTGTAGGGAGAAATGATTTTTTGCTTTATAAAGTAGGAGGTTTTTGATTTAGTTTTAGGAAGGAGAAACTATCGTTGCTCCTTCAAAAAGAAAGTTATTTTTACTTTTTTAATTTAAAAAATGCTTTTTTAGTGCAGGAGCTTGAACCTGGGGCTACCACTGAACTATGATCTTAGCCCCTGAAATAATTATTTTAATAAAGCCTAGTTAGTAACAAAGGGATAGATACTTGGAGTAACTAAGCAATTGGAGTGCCTGCTACCTTACCTTTCAGTAACTAAAATGTAGAATTTTAGGGTTGTTTTCTCTTTTGTATCATTTGTTTCCCAAAGACTTTTAAGAACAAGGAGTGGATATATTCACCTTGTAAAAAATAAAAGATCAAATTATTTGTCCTGTGAACATACAAAATAATAACTACCGTATTTACTCATCAATCAGTGAAATGCATATTGATTTCTGCACAATATTCTCCAAGTGTAAAATTCATTTAAAAAATAATCCACAAACAATAATTATAGCCATCCTCTGTTCTACAAATCTCTCCATTTCTCAAAGGCCACTGCAGTTTGCAGATAGATCTTGCATTTGGAATTTGTTGATTACTTTGAAAGTGCCATTGGCAGCACCATGGGAACTAGATTCTCAAGTCTGTGACTCTGACTGAGGTAGTGCTAAATACAGGCCAGAGCTGGAGACTCTACCCTAACTCTATTGGAAGGAGAGGTTGGCTTCTTCCTCATATTTGTAGTACTGAAAAATGATAAAGATTTTAAGTCAAATTCTAACAAATACCAAATTTTAGCTGAATCACCTTCCCTTCAGGGCCATTAGGAGATGCCAAATTTGACTGCTGTATTTATTTTCAAGACCACACTTTTTCCAATATAGCATTTCATGGTTTTTTATTTCTTGCTGTGCTTTAAATGAGAGACACAGATAGTGCTCTGCGTATTCTAATTGGTAATGCTTTCTAATAATATTGTAATTTGAGTTTCTGTAATTATTCTCTGAAAAGTGTGGCACAATCTGTGGCTAAGGGAAGAGTATTGCCTCCCTTACTCTGTGACAAATGAAGATTTTAATCTGATTCACAACCTTTCACAAACAGCCCCATCTTGACCAGATCACTATATTTGGTGACCTATTCAATTCATTAATGTTTCACATTGGGCCTAAGTGTGTACAATGGGGAAATGACAAGTGGGTGCCAATGACCTCATTAATTTGACAGACACTATTAAATGAATGGCTTGGCATTGTGAAATTTTGTCTCATGGAAACCTGTCTACCTGAGGACAAGTTATACAATCTTACTATTGGCTGCTGCAGAGATTTAAATTCTCTGACACTTTGGTCACTTGCAAGCACCCCAATGCTTTTTCTTTTATAAGTACTATTTTTGTTTCCAGATGACACCTCCATGTGTGATTCATCTTTGACTTGTTTATCATCTCAAATCTATAATGCTTTAGGAAGTAGGATGCTTTTGGTTTAGTTTCAGGAAGCAGAAATGATTCTAGCTCTTTCAAAAAGAAAGGTTTAGATATAGATAATTAAGTCCTTATAAAATTGGAGTAGTGAGCTCAAGATTGGGCTTATAGGAGTAACTCTCAAAACAATAATGCTGAACTGGCCTGAAATTTTAGCTGCTACTTGGTCAAGAAGATGGAGAATTCAAGAGTTCATCCCAATAGCTTCACAAAGCTAGTAACTAGACCCTAGAATCCTGCTACAGCAGGGTGATTGCCTTGTCTCCCTTCTACTTTCCAGATTTGATATGATTGGATCTAATTGGTAGGTCCTAATTCTAGAACACCTGCTACAAAGAAGTGTAGGAGAAAATGTTTTTTAGCTTTCTAGTACTGCTCTGCAGTACTAGAAGTCATACTAGAAAGAAGCTGGAAGATATTGATTGCTAATTTACTATTCCCATCTCACAACCTAAAGAACCAAAAGGGTATAACAGAATAACAAATCCATATGTTCTCTTTCTCTTCCTCATGCCTGTTGATTTTCATTTAGATGGGTGAAATTTTCACTAAAGTACTAAAAATAAATTATAGCTTTGTAATATTTTTCTCCTGTTTATATGAAATAATGTGGCACATCCACAGCTCTTTTTCAGGTGTAGCTATAATATTATAACCAGTCTCAGAGATTCTCCATCTCCTTCCATATTGTTTTCCAAACAGTTGCTCCTGATTTCCCTATTGGCTTCCACTTATTTCGGTCTCACTTTTGCACGTTTCCCTCATATTGCTTTAGTTGAATTGTACTGTTTGGTTTCAGCAGTCTTTGGAATCTTTTTTGTTTGTAGGCCTAGGAACCAGAGGAAGCATTACTCAAATATTCATCTCTGATTTTATTTTTGTTTTTTCAGTACTGGAAGTTGAACCCAGATCCTTTACATTGAGCTCATCCCTAGCCTTAAAAACATTAAAAAAAAATTTTTTTTTGAGACAGGATCTCACTAAGTTGCCCACTCTGGGGTCAAACTTTCAATCCTCTTGTCTTCACTTCTCAAGTAGCTGAGACTAAAAGCATGTATCACCATGCCTGGCCACTTCTGTTTTTATGTCTGTCTGGATATGTTACCTGGACACCCCCCCACACACACAGCCAGTCATCCATGAAATAATTAAGTCAGTGACAGTTGTTACTGCAATGCTTTTAAAATGTTTTATTTTATATACATTTGAAACAAGTAGATATATCAATTAAATAAATTGAAATACGTAGGGATTGTATTTATTTCTTATTGCTGAATTTCCTTGGTCTTGCTGGAATTAGCACTCAAAACAGTCACAGAATAAGCAATATTGGTGGAAGTTACTGGCCATGAAGTCACATTTCTAGAACTCATTCATGTATTTTGATAAGTAAGAATTCTGCTTTAAGTTTATCCGTCTTTATTTGGAGTGCAAACCTTTGAACATGTTATGTTTTCAAGCTATCTAATTATATAGAATTACAGAATTGAGTGATTAAGCTATGGATCAGTCAGAGCTCTTTTGGGAATTTATTGGTGACAATCTTCAAGGGTCGCTGGTCAGGGCTCACATGATATCATTAGAACCTATCTTCTTTTTACCTTCAATGGTGATATGGCTGTCTTTTGCTATATTTGATTCATTGTCAGGCTACACATGACACCTTCAACAATGATAAAAAACACAGCAACCTAATACCAAATCTGGTGGGAAGGAGAGTTTACTTCTCTTATAAGTCCCAGACCTGAACCTCCTTAGGACTAATTGGCCTGTGTATAAACCCAATCAGTGACTGAAGGGATGGGATACTCTGATGGACTTAGTCTTGTCTTAAACTTTACTCACAAATACAAAGATATAATCAGCTTCTTCATGGACTGACAATGGGGCTGCAGCATCTTCCCAAATGGAAATTTAGGAATTATTATCACAGGAAGCAGAGAAGGTGCTGGACAGCAAAAGCAACATTTGCCTACCACAAGCAGAAATCAAACTACCTCTACCAAAAAGCTACCAGAAACTAGAGATGAGATATGAAGTCAAGAACCATCCTGAAATTTCTGGTTATGTTTTAATGTTCTGGGCCACAGACCAGATGACACTCTGAAAGCATCCATCAGTCCCCTCATCTCTCGACAGTTTAGGAAACAATTGAAATCAAAACTGAAAACCAGCAGGGGCCAGGGATGTAGCTCAGTGCCTGCTTGGCAATTGCGAGGTCCTGAGTTTGATCCTGGTACCAAAAGAAAAAAATAGCCCACAAAAACCCACCCCCCAAAAACAAACACAAAAACTGAAAACTGGCATTGAGGACATGAGTCTAGAGTCAAACTGAGATGCACCATGATAGAATATACTCATCAGTTCTCAAGAATGATTCAAGACTCGGGATTATTTGTCTAGATTTCCTTTTTTATTTATAATTGTTATTGCAATAAAAGTAATAAAAAAGAAAAATTTCAGACATACATAAATGCAGAGAGATAGTACAATGAACTACATCTACTTAACACCCAAATTAAATTACTATCTAGATTTTGTCTTTTTATTTTTGTACTGGGGATTGAACTCATGACCTTGCCCTTGCGAGGCAGGCGTGGTGCCACTGAGCTAAATCCTTGGCCTTAGATTTTGTCATTTTATTCATCTATTATCTCTTTTCCTCCATTAGCTAAAGTATTTTAAAGCAAACCCCAAATAACATGGCCTTTACCTTCACATTTCACATTATCAAATGTTCTTTTTTAATAGCTTTGTTTTGTTATTGTTAATAAATACAACTAGAAATTATGCCAAATATGATTGGGCACTAGAAGGTTAAACTCCTTATCCTAAATTCCAGAAGTTAAAGAATATTCATAGTACTGCAAGGTTGCAGCATTCTAAACATTAAGAAAGGAATTAAAAGGATAAATATGGTCTATGCTTAACTGCACAGGACTTTGGCTGGATTCCTCTTGAAGCAGTTTGGACAGGTAGGATACTGCAATTGCCAGGTTTGTGGATCTGATCATAGAAATCCTGAGATTTGTTTACTTCCAGATTGTGGAACCTGAGATGGTTACATGAAAAGATGGCAGTTCAAATACGCTGGGAAATGTGTTTTGGATTTAGACATGTGGAAATGGGTAGGAAAGAAAATAAAGGCCCTACAACCATTATAAACCACTGTATCTTAGAGAAGAGCCATAGTGAGGCTGCTGCCATGGTCTTCTATGTGTGCAGATGGGGTGTCTTATATACTCACTGTTATGTACAGCTTATGTTATTAAGGAAATTATAAATATTCTGATGCAATACTAATTACCATTTTGTAAATCTGTTTTAAGTTTTCTGCAAATCTTGCAAGATTTTGTGATGAATAGGAGCAACATGTTAATTCCACCATTATTTAATGTGAATAGCTTTAAGTCATAACATTTGAACCTTTACTTGATGTGTAAAGTATAAATAAAAAGAGACAAGATAAAATAAATGTCTCTGATTAAATTCTGTTTGTTTTATCTCCTTTAAGTCTTTCCTGAATATGTTTGTTATTCCTCGTGTTTGTTGTCATACAAATTCAGGTCGATAGTTCTCATTTAGGACTCCCTGTCTTTAGCCCTGATCTCTTTCATTCCATACTCCATCTTGCAGAGTGAAATTTCTAAAATACATAGTTTGTAAAAATTCTCCTTGCTTTAGAATGGCTCAATGGCATTGCACTGCTTTTATGATGGAATTTGAATTCCATTACATGATTTGTAAGGTCCTCCATGATAATTTTTTCCAAGGTTGATGTGTGTGATCATAGTGTCTAAATGAAATATAAGGCACTTGAAAAAAATCAGTTGAATATTAGGCAATAACAGATATCATATGATAATGCATTTGCTCTATGTCTTATTTGACACATTTTTTGTTCTTTTTCTTATATGAACCACTTAGCTAAAGCTTACTTTATAGATTGATTCTTTACATATTCTCTGTAAAGTGAATTTCTGCATTTTAAGTATTTTCTACACTAAATTTTATTATAAAATTAGAATTGATCTTTCTGTGAGGACCATTAACCTTAAGATAAAAAATACTTAGCTGGGCACATGCCTGTAATCCAGCTACCCAGGAGAATTTGAGGTCAGCCTGATCAACTTAGCAATCACCTGTCTCAAAAAAACAATAAAAAGTACTGAGCGTGTGGCTCAGCACTCCCTGGATACAATTCCTAGCAACACCCCCCCCCCACACACACACACAAAAGCTGACTTTAGGAAACAAGCTGATCTGTGTAGAAGAGGGAGTAACATACAGACAGTAGCCAACACAATGATTTAAAAATTAACAGTGATGTAAACAAACTGGTGAATATTTTATACAGGCTGGTCAAGAAAGAACTTTCTAAGGACAGGGCAAAGATCCCTATAGTGAGAAAGAGGCAGAGAAATGAAAGACTAAGTGAAGAGGGTTTTTGGTTGAGGTGACAGTAAATGTAAAGGTCTGGAGTAGAAATGAATTTAGAATATTGCAAGGAGCTTGCAGTAACAGGGCATGTAAGGCTGGGAAAAAATTACATAAGGCTATGTCATACTAAAGAGTTTGGATTTTCATTTTTGTTTTGTTTTTTTGGTACCAGGTATCGAACTCAGATCCTTGTGCTTGCGAGGCAGGCAGCAGAACTACTGAGCTAAATCCCCGGCCCTTGGATTTTCATTTTAAGTGAAATTATTGAATATTTGTATGCTAAATACCATCTTCAGGAAGTTCACAGTATAATGAGGAGGTAGACATAAACAAATATGATAAATTGATCAATGTGATAAATTTGGAAATACTTGCTTTCTATTTCCTGTCAGTGTTTTCTCAGTTCTGGCTCCAATGTAAAGAATGTTAGAAACCGTGCATACACACTAGGGTGCCATTCCCCAAATTTATTGTTTTAATTGTTCTGGGCTGGGGTCAGTCCTCCATGTGTTTAAGAAACTGCGTAAGTGATTCTAATGCCATTGAGTTTGTGAACTATTTTTGAGGACAAAGGACTGACTCCTGCGGGCAGATGCTGGTAGTTTCCACCCAGGTTCACTCAAGAAGCCACAAGTACAGCACCCTGGAAAATTTCCTTAATGATCAAGGATAGAATCAAATAGCTCATAAAATGGCCAGAAGTTCATATTTATAAAGAAATCTGTTCAAAGAATAATAATATGGCAGGTGGCTAGATGATTTTTATGTAAGGAAAAAAATGAAAAGAACAACTTTTCAATAGAAAAACAATACAACAAGAAAATCAGAGTTAATGTATATATTTTAGATATGAAATAAAAATGAAGCTACCAGTTTGACAGTTTACTGAATCCTGAGGTTTAGCCACTATTTGATGTTTTAAATAGTGTAAGACATCTGTCCTTCAGCAAAGGGGGAATAAAGAGAACTATAGAGATGCTAGAGTTCTTTTTTGTATTGTTTTTGTTTTCAATAGAAACCTGGCATTTGCTGTCTTCTGCAATCTAGTGATTTACCTCATGATTTGTAGGAATGTTGTTGGTAAGGTCACACAAAATAAACAACAATGCTTATCAGTCTTTACCTTTTCTCATTGTATACTCTGAGAAACTCAAGGTAGTGACAAATTATATTTAGATCATTCTCATGATCCAAAATTAAGATTGGGGTACTAATTCTGTTTACAAAAATATTAAACAAAAACAATATATCTTGGTGAAAAATTAGAGACAACACTAAGACAACACTTTTTTCCTTAGGTCTCTGAGTAATAGAGTTGAAGAAAATATACATAATGTATTGACTTGATTCTGATATCTCAATTTAGTGCACAAATGCTAGCTTTATTGTCGTTAGTTTGTGTGGATAATCGTATGTGTTTGGACCACTTATATCTGCTCATGCTATATACTAAGTTACCTTTGATAAAGTCTATCAAGGAGATGTCAACAAATAATGAGCCTCTCCTTTATCACCATTATATTGCTCCATTTTTTTTGTTTTGTTTTGAGACAGAGTCTCTCTATGTAGCCCAGGCTGGTCTGGAATTTGAGGCAATCCTCTTGCCTCAGCCTCCCTAGTGCAGGGATTACAGGCATGTGTTATCATGCCTAGCTTACTGCTCCATTTTTATTCTACTATTCGGGACCTTTCCAATTGCCTATGGAAGTAAATATATATTTTTTCTCTCCATGTCGTCGAGGACAATGGCTTCTAAACTTTTGAATTTCATGTCCTTGTAAATTTTTACAATAAAGTTGGGAAACTCATACCTTCACACATGTTTTACTTTTCCAAATAAGACCATCAAGGAAAACAAATACTATTTAATGTGATCATTATTTCATTTAAGAAACTCAAAAAGTATTTTATACCAGCAATGGGAAAGCTAATACAGTGTCTTATATTTTATCAAGTTCTCTACGTGGAATTTAACACATATGGCAAGAAAGCTAATAATTCATCATCTGATATCTTTGAGTATAAATATAATTAATACCCTCTTGTCCATGAGGGATATGTTTCAAGACCTCCAGTGGATTCCTGAAATTTGGCATAGAAGTGAATCCTTTATATATTATATTTTCTCTCTATATAATATCTATGAACAAGATGAATTCATAAAAGTTATATGAATGTGGTCTTTCTCTCTCAAAATATCATATTTTACTGCACTCATCCTTCTTGTTATGATATGAGATGATGCAATGCCTACATGACGAAATGAGGTGAATGGTATAGGCATTGTGTATAGTTTTAGATAGCAACATAAGGGTTATCTGAACACAAACACTTTGATGACACTACTGTTGCTCTGATAACTAAGGCACCTACTAAGTAACTAATGGGCAGGGAGTATACAGTGTGACTATGTTGGACAAAGGGGTGATTATGTCTGGGGTAGGAGAGAGCTGGAGAGCACAAGATTTCATCATGCTACTAAGAATGGTGCACATTTTAAAACTTATGAAATTTTTGTTTCTGTAATTTTCCATTTAATGTTTTCAGATGGTGGTTTACTGAGGACAATGGAAATCTTGGAAAACGAAACCTTTAAACAGGAACTACTGTAATTTGCTAAACTTGAAATAGATAGCTGGTTGATAGTGCTATACGAGGGGTAATGTCTATACCTGGGATAGAGTATCAGATCGCAACCATTGCTAAATTATTTTAACTTAATACCTCTTCACCACTGTCTCTATATAACAGAAATTGAAATCTAGGGATTTAAAAAATTTAAAGCCATCTGAAATGGTACTATCAGGAAAATCTTGCAAAACCTCTTGAAATTAGAAAAGCTAACAAATGCAAATTTTATTGTAAAGAACAAAGATTTTTATTTAAATGATTGAAAAATATTTGTATTCAAGTTTAATGTCTTTAATAATTCATTTCCTATTGTTAATAGCAATAATTTCCATGGTGAGTAACATTTTTGCTAATGTCATAATAGATCTCTAGTCACTCATTTAACAGCTTGAAAGTATATTTTTAAACACTAGAATAGTAAGAATTAATCTTTACTTCAATATTTCTTCAATAACTTGTGAAAGCACAGGATTTTTCTAAGTCTATCATTACAATTGATAAATATGTGGAATTACTACCATACATTCTAGAACTAAAATTTCTTTCAGGAAATTCTTTTCTTTATGATGCAAATCCTACCATTAGCCCTTGGAAAGAATTATCTATTTTTTGTGTGGCATATTGTGCTTCTGAAAATTTGTCCAAATGTTTTGGTTTTACCAAAGTGTTTTAATATATTAATAATCTAAATTTGAGAATTGAAAATTTGTCCAATGTTTTAATATTTACCAAAGTGTTTTAATATATTAATAATCTAAATTCCATAGCCAATACTCTCAGTTATATTCCAAGAACTGGGTCTTTATAATATATTAGTTTACATTCATTTTTCACTAAAGGATTTTAATATAAATATACTTTATACATATTTTTCTAATTCAACAATTATTATTATTCATTTTGAAAGAAAAACAGAGGTGATAGATGATAAGTGGCTTGCCAGAGCTATAGAGCTAATGAGAGAATATTAAGATTGCTGATTGAATCTTTATCCATTAGACCAAACTGTTAGTGTATAATGATATATAACAGCTGTTAACCTTTTGGGTCCTCTAGAAAACACACATGTGCATATGAAAGGGGGCATGTTCTAAAATCAATCTAAAGCTAAACTAAGATTTGATTAAAGAAGAGCTTTTTTAAAAGGAGGAATTGAAAACTACAGAGTTTGTCAGCATGCTTTCAGAGTATTATGATAAATATCCTCTTTTAAAAATAAAAAATAGTTGTTTCAAAAAGAAAATAATTACATTACTCTAACTTAACTATTCACTTATACATGAAGTACATTACTGTTTGTGGATTGTTTTTAAGGCTTTGCTCACATATCCATGATCTTGTTTCTTACATAATTCCAATCATACCATATATATATTTTTACTATGAAGTTTTATAATTTTATTTTATCTTGAAATTTGAGTAACTCCCAGGGGACCTATGTAAATTGAAAATTTATAAACTCATAAACAAATTCCAAGTATTCTAATAATCTGTCACATGCTGAGACTATTTTGCAACCGAGTATTTTTTTTCTTACAGAGAACCTGCTGGATTCATGTAATTAATTCATTAGGTATAGTTGTAAAATGAAAATGCCAATACAGAAATTTTCAGTGATATGTCAAGAAATAGAGTCAAGTATGAGCATGCCACTTGAGGCAGAAATGCCAGTGAGGGAAGGAGTAAGACTGTAATTGCACTCAGGCATTTAAAATAGTCATTAGTATGAGACCTTCTGGGTAGTTTTAGAGAGAAGTCCAGGCACTGGGCACTTCATGGTATACAAGATAAAAGATATGACAATAAAATTATATTTATCTTGAAAGTCCCTATGGGGATATTACTGTTTCTCAATAGTCGCACAAAGCCCACCCACACAGAGTTCAGGAGTACTATATGTGGTATTTAAACATCAGCATGGTCAGATTGGTATTACAAAACTCATGCCTCAGGACTTTTACCTCTAGCAGGATTTTCTTACCTGGAAGGGCCTGACAAGGTTCTATCCCCATAGATGGAAGTATCAATTCAGGATCAGGAGTGAGACCATCACAATACACTGACCATAAATGGAGATCTGATGGATACCAATGACCTATGGAATAAGACCAAAATGTTCTTTGCAGAACTGGATTGTTTGGGCCATTCAGAAGAAACAAATTGAGCTTGTTCTATACTATTGAGTTGAAACTCATTAAATCACTACTGTACAAAGTTAAAATTGAATGTAAACACTGGGGTCAGAATTAAGCCTAAGGGTGGCTGAGTAGGAGAAGGAACTGAGGATGGGAGTAGAATGCTTTTAAAATCAAATAGATTGAACTGTGTGAAGAGGTAAGAGAGGATGGGGCACCTGGAAGGTATGGATTATCTAGGTACAGCTGAAACACACTGGATATTTTAAATATTATTTATAACTCAAAATGGAAACTAAGGATTTTTTTAGGAATACCTAGAGTAAAACTCACCGAAGACTTTTCAATAAAGATGGACAAGTATTTGGGCAAAGTAATTGTTATACCAGCTATTTGTCATTTTTTGTCTTTTTTTTCAGTTCTGGGAATTGAATTCAGGGTCTTCCTACTGAGCTATAGTCTCAGCCTTTCTTCTTTTTTTAAATTTTGAGATTTAAATTTTGGTCTTGCTAAGTTGCCAAGTTGCCCAGTCTGGACTTGAACTTATGATCCTCCTGCCTCATCTTCCCAGCATGCTGGGATTACAGGCATGTGCTACCAAGCCTGGCTGTTTGCTTTTTTTCCCACTCAATTAACCCAGCTTTTTTTTCCTGAAATAATATATTTTCTTCTATATAAATTTTTTTTTTTTTGGTACCAGGGATCGAACTCAGGTCTTTGTCCTTGCGCAGCAGGCAGCAAAACCACTGAGCTAAATCCCCGGCCCATCTTCTATATAAATTTTTGAGGTCATCTTCATTCAGTAAAATAAAGTACATGATTTGATCCCCCTTTCTTTACACCTCCATTCTCTTGTGATAGGTAATTGAACTAATTCCGTTGAGATCAGCAGTACAGAGAAAAATTTTAAGAATTTTGAGTGTAGCAATCATATAGTTGCCTGTCCAAACTGGATCACTTGTGAGTCTGAAAGGGGTTGGTAATAATTAAATGGAAGCAACAGCTATTAGCCTGAAGTGGCACAAACAAACCTGGATATAGAGTCATCCTAGTACATAATTCGATGCTTATATTCTAAATTTATTTCTATTATAACTCATTCAATTATTTAAAATTGATTATTATGAAGTTCTATTTACATTAATATATTAAAGCTAAATAGCATATTTTGCTTTTAACTTTTTATTGACATATAACCTATATACATGATACTACATGCATAAATATACAGCATAGTAAATTTTCACAAACCAATCACACTTCGGAAAACAGACTCCAGATCAAGAAACAGAGTATTACCCAAATTAGAAATCCAAATTTGTTGTATTTTTATTATTTTCAATTTAAAATTTCCTTTTGAAAAATATAAAAAAATGTAATTCACTATAGTAATAGACTAAAGGCAAGAATTAATATGATCATTGTATTAAATGCAGAAACTAATTTGAAATGTTTCAAATTAAATTTTAATGTTAAAATTTCTTGATTTTTAACCCAGATGTGGTGGGCCACACCTGTAATCCCAGCATTTGGGAGGTGGAGGCAGGAGGATTGCCCTGAGTTTGAGGCCAGCCTGAACTATAAAGTGAGACCCTGCCTCAAAGCAAAAACAAAAACAAAAACAAAACAAAACCCCAACAACCAAAAACAACATTATGATTTTTAAAAAGCTTAGTGTTATAGTTTGTATCTTAAAGGCCCTCCAGAGAACCTAAGTTAAAGGTTTGGGTAACAGCTGTAGTGTTATATGGAAGTGGAAGAATCTTTAGGAGGTGGGGCCTAGAGGAAGGAAGTTAGGTCACTGGGGATGTGGACTTGAAGAGGATATTGGGGCCCTATCCCCTTCCTCCTTCTCTTCTTGGCTGCCCTGAGGTGAAATGGCATTCTTAGCCACGTGCCCCAACATGACATACAGTGCTCCCACGACCCAAAGCAACAGGGCCAGTAGGCATGGACTAAAAACCCTGAAACTATAAGCCAAAAATAAACCTTTCTTCCTTTTAAGTTACATATATATTTAGCACACAGCAAAATAAAAGGGAACTTAAAGCTAGGCATGGTGGTGCACTCATCTAAGGCTGGCACTCTGGGAGGCTGAAGCAACCCAGCCTGTGTAACTTAGTGAGACCCTGTCTCAAAAATTTTTAAAAAGGGTTGAGGATGTAGCTCAGTACAAAAGGCATGGGTTTAATCCTTAGTACAACAAAGAGAAAAAAAGGAACTTCTTTGATCTGATAAAGAGTATCTACTGAAAACTATAGTAACTCAGTGGTAGAACATTAGCTTAGCAAATATGATGCCTTGAGTTCAACTCCTAGCACCTCAAACAAACAAAACAAAACAAAAAACTATAGCAGACCTCACCCTTAATGGGGAAAAATTTAAAGTTCTCCCACTATGACAAAGAATAGACATTCATAATCATCACAATTGGAGGTACAGGAGAAGAGAGAGGTGCACCATCAGACTGGCTATATTCTTTGTACCTTAAAATATACCTTATATAAGCAGTATTTCATATTATCTACTTATATTGCACAACACTTCATACATTCAACAGTACACAACCATAAGTTATGCATTTGAGTGAATGAACTACTGCATACTTTTACATGAGAAAATTGAAGGAGAATGGAGATGCATAAAAATGGGCTGAGAAAAATTTGAAAAAATACTAGTAAGACATTTTTCCCACACTTAAACATGGCTCCAGCATATGGAATGAGTACCGTTGGTTATTACAGAACATCCATTTCCTTCCTTCTTCCTTCTTAATAAAATCCCAATTTTTCTCAAGTCTCCGCATCTCCCATATGTATAGCATATTTTGAACTCACAATTTGTATGGCTAAAATCTTTTCTTCTGGTAAAATAATGTATAATTTCAAGAAGCATTTAACTTAATGTAATAAGAAGTGTGCAATAAAATGTACCAAATTCAAAATTTCTTCTTTTTTCTACCCTAGTGTAGTCCACATGCCTTTCTTTTAAACCTCTTGAACTTTCTTTAGCCTTTTGTAAATATTCTAGGAGAGCGGAAGCCTTGGAAGCTATAGCATTTTAAGATGGGAGATAATTGCAGAGAGATATACAGTGCACACTGATAGCATTTGGCACTTAGGCCAGGCTTTAAGACCATTAACCAATTAATTCACACCAAATACCCTGAAAAGCAGTAAGTAGTATTTAAAATTTTTCTTATTAGTACATGTTTGCAGTACATAATGATTATATTATTGTGGGGAGTTTATACATGTACATAACACATCTTAACCTTTTTTTTGTCCCCTTCTCCTCTCATCTTCCTGGCTCCTTCCAACTCTTGTTCCCCTTCCCACTTGCAAAAGCTCTATTTCCATTTTTTTTCTGCAATTCTCTCTCTCTTTTTAAAATCCCTTTTCCCTTCCTTCCCTCCCTTCTCCCTCTACTTCTTGTTCCCCTTCTGATTTGAAAAAGACTTCCTTACTTCCTGTTATATTTTATTTTGCTCTTTATACTTTGAGTTTCTCATATAAGAGAACCCATGCAATATTTAAACCCATGTATCTGATTTATTTCACTTAACATTCTGGTCTTGAGGTATATCCATTTTCCTACAATGCCTCAAGTTTATTGTTCTTTATGGCAGAGTAGTACTCCATTGTGTATAAATACCACATTTTTTTAATACCACATTTTTTTAGTCCATTCATCTGTTGATGGGCACGTAGTCTGTTTTCAAGATCTAGCTATTATAAATTGTGCTGCTATAAACATGGATATGCATGTATTATTGAAATATAATGACTTTTTTTTGGGAAGATAACTAGAAGGGAAATAGCTGGGTCAAATGGAATTTCTAGTTTTAGTTTTTGAGAAATCTCCATACTGATCTCCACAGTGGTTGTTCTAATTTACATTCCCAAAAACAATGTAGAAGGGTCTCCCTCCCCAAGCCTACCCAGCATTTGTTATTATTTGATTTCTTGATAACAGCCATTCTTTCAGGAGTAAGATAGTATCTCAAAATTGTTTTAATTTGCATTTCCCTAAGGTAAAGCAGTAAATAGTATGGTATTATCTCCACTTACTCAGTGAGAAAATGTGCAGACAGAAGCTGATTGACTTTCCTGAGATATTAGAGCTAGTAAAATCTTGAATACAAATTAAAATTCTGTGTTCAAACTTGAGGGCCATTGGAAAGATACATTTTAAAATATATGTCTTGTATCATTCATATTTTTTATTTTGGATAACAACTTATTGCAATTCCTTTTTCAAAAAAATAGAAGTCCTTGTATTAGCCAAATGTTTTGAATTAACTTTTCCTAACAATCACAAGAAGAGAATAAGTCAGAAATGGAACTCTGACAAGCTTTTTGATTATAATAAAATGATACAGGGATTGGATATTAGTTTGTATTAGTTTAAGGATCTGTAGTTAATGTTATTATTTTACTCCTATAACCAAGTCTCACATACTGAAATATTGGATTTTTCCATGTCAAAAGGATGCACAGAATACTTATTGTCAGTGTAATTTCTAAATTTTCTGTCTTTGAGTAGTGATACATTGTGTTAAACTATTTCTTGTTTACTGCTCATATAATTCTCCCTGTACTTATGGGAGAGATGGTTTGTTGGAACAAAATATGAAATTGTGACTAGAACAATGCCAAAAGATCCTTTGGGGAGTTAAATCCTCCACCCCAGCAACTTGTATTAATAAGCTCAGTTAATTAGTCATAGTGCCTATTGCAATGTCGTACAATTTGGCAATTGCTTTTCTTTTTTCTTTTTCTTTTTTTCTTTTTTTTTGGTACCACGGATGGAACTCGGGTCCTTGCACTTGTGAGGCAGGCGTGCAATTCCTTTTCAATAAATCAATCATATTATTATGTCACTAGTCTAACAAACATTTATTGAGCACCTACAATGTGTAGATATGTGCTAGATACTGGGTTTACAAAGGTAAAAGGGACACACTTTTTATCCTTACCCATATTTTTGTTTAAAAAGTTTCAGTATATATCCATAGACAAAATAGTTAAACCATTCTGTAGGAATGAGCTAACTTGTCAGCTTGTCACAGTTTCTCCTATTGGTAAAATATAATAGATGTGTGTCAAAGTAATGGTGCATTTTGACAGAATAAGTGCTAGTCTAGCTTCAATGCATTTTGTTTCCTCTTAAAATAGCATTACTAGCTACTCTTATTTTTGACCTGATATGGGCACTTGATAAGGCATTTGGGTCAACTAGATGTGAGTGAACAAATTCAATAAGAAAGTGTATTCATGGGCCAGGGATTTAGCTCAGTGGTTCTGCTGCCTGCCTCACAAGCGCAAGGTCCTGAGTTTGATCCCTGGTACCAAAAAAAAAAGTGTATTTATAAAATTAACTTAGAGCAATGGCCAAATTCAAGATTAGAATTTTTTTCAGTAAAGATTATTCTCACATACGTTAAACATTATAGATATTACTAGAAAGAGAATGAAAGTTACAACTATTAGAAAGAGCTATGCTCTAAAAGTACATGAAAAGTACTTGAAAGCAAATACTTTGAGTTTTATAATTAAGGTAATATAAAGGCACTTATACTAAAAATATGACTTTATGGAATGAAATTTGGACAGACACTTGTTTTTCTTTGAATTTCTAAAATTTTTACCAGTATGGAAATACGTAGTACTATATACTACATTAGGAAAACTTGTTAACCTTGATATTTGATGGTGGCCTAGAAAAGGAACTTAAACTTGCTGAAAATATGGGTAAATATAATTCTTTCAAACAGAACAACTTTATTTAAAAAGGATGAGATTTAGAAGTGAAAATAAAATATAGCAATAGATTCTGAAATAATCTTAAAGATAACAGCATTTCTGACTCACCTGCAGAGCTGTAAGACAGACTCTCACAACATATGACAACATATCTGAGTAACAGAAGAGATAGAAGTGACTTTTTAATCACTGCTTAAAATTATTGATGCTACTTTTTTTAGTACAGGCAGAAGAAATTGGGTTTAACATTTTTTCTGTTATCTAACAAAGAATACTTAAAATACATACATCATAGCCTATTTTTACTTAAGAAAATTAGCTATAGGACTGGGGATTTAGCTCAGTGGTTCCACCGCCTGCCACACAAGCACAAGGTCCCGAGTTCGATCCCTGGTACAAAAAAAAATTAGCTATATATTGTACAATAGTAAAGTAATATAATCCAAAGATATAATATATATATATATATATTTTTTTGGTACCAGGGATCGAACTCGGATCCTTGCGCTTGTGAGGCAGGCTCTGGAACCACTGAGCTAAATCCCCAGCCCCTCCAAAGATACAATATTAACAGCTTGAATTTGGGTAGCTTTTTAACTACTGTCAAAGTTTATCTTTCTATTTTATGTTTACTATACAATATTTAGAAAATATAAAATAATACAAAGAATAGAAAATGTTCATTATCATTTTATACCTAAACAATTATAACAATTAAACACTTTTGTTGTTTGCACCATTTTTTTTTAAATTTTTTATTCTAGTACATGTTTATTGTGGGGAATTGGTACATGTACATAACATACCTTAATTCCTTATTTTTTTACATGTTATTATGTACTTCATTCTAATTAATTTTTGTGAGATGTTTCCTTTTTATATATTGTCAACCTAGATGCACAATTTTGATACTATATTTCTTTTCTTTTCTTTTTTTTTGGTACCGGGGATCGAACTTGGGTCTTTGCGCTTAAGAGGCAGGTGGCAGAACCACTGAGCTAAATCCCCGGCCCAATACTATATTTCTTAATGTCAATCTCACATCTTAAACATTTTTTATTTTGTTATTACATCATTTAAGAAAATAATTTTTATGATTTAAGAATGGTTATATAATGTTTAATAAAGTCAATGTGCAGTAATTTATTTAGCCATGTCCCTTTGTTGTATGTTTAAATTATTTTATACTTTTTTATTTTCATGAATAATATTTGGATATTGTTGTTCTTAAAATTACTCTGTATTTACAGTTTTTCCATAGGATTGATAACTGAGAGAAAAACCAGTGAATAAGAAAAAAAAAAATGAAGCTATTTAAGGCTCTTGGTAAATATTGTCAACTTTCTTGCCTTAGAATGTGCTATGGTCTCAATGTTTGTGTTTTCTCCTCTGTTCTCTAATTCCTATGTTGAACCATAATTTCCAATGGAATAATATTAAGAGATAATGCCTTTGAGAGGTGATTATAAGGGGCCGGGGATTTAGCTCAGTGGTTTCACCGCCTGCTGCGCAAGTGCAAGGACCCGAGTTTGATCCCCGGTACCAAAAAAAAAAAGAGAGAGAGAGAGGTGATTATGTTGGGATCTCTGCCCTCATGATTAGGATTAGTGCCTTACTGAAGAAGCTTGAGGAAGCATTTTTGCCTTTCTGCCTTTCTGCCATGTGAAGATGCAACAAGAAGGCACCATTTATGAAGCAGAACTAAAGATGAAATGCCTGAGAAAAAAGTTTGCCCAAGGAGGAAGCTCACCTGTAAAAAAGTTAAGCACTATCACAAGGAATATAAGCAGCTGTACAGAGCTGAAACTTGAGTGGCTAGGCTATGCTGGCAAGAAAAGTTGGCAACTTCCATGTATCTGCAGAACCCAAATTGGCATGTGATCAGGATCAGAGGTATCAATGATGTGGGTTCAAAGGTCCAAAAGGTGTTACAGCTTCTTTGCCTTTACCAGATCTTCAGGGGCACCTGGCTTTAATTGCCATCCTGATTGTGAAACCATGTGTTGCATGACAGTACCCAAACCTGAAGTCAGTAAATGAATGAATCTATAAGAGTGGTTATGGTCAACTCAATAAGAAGAAAATTACCTTGACAGAAACCACTTTGATTGTCTGATCGCTTGGTAAATAACGCATCATCTGGATGGAATATCTGATTCATGAGATTTATAATGTCGGAAATGTTTCAAAGAAGCAAATAACTTCCTGTGGCCTCTTCCAGAGGTGATCTTCTCCAGAGGTGGAATGAAGAAAAAGATCATCCATTTTGTAGAAGGTAGAAATGCTGGCAACAGAGAAGACCAGATCAATAGATTTATTAAAAGGCTGAACTAGGGTGTCTACCATGGTACTTTTGAAATCTGGCCAGTTAATAAATGGTGATCACTTGCAAACTGAAAAAAAAAAAGTATACACATACTACATGTATATATATGAATATATACATATTCTTCTTGGGCTCTTCTTTTTGATACCAGGGATTGAACATGGGACCTTGAGCTTGGGAGGCAGGCGGCCGAACCACTGAGCTAAATCCCTGGCCTTCATGGGCTCTTAAAGAAGAATTTTACTAAAAATATTGTTCCCTCTTGCCCTGTTATCCTGTTGTTAGTTTTTAGCAATGCATAAAGCATTCATTTGTGATATTTTTCTTTAAAAATAAACATCCCAAGATTGTTTTCATTATGTTTATTAATGCCTAAGAATGGTGCTAAAATTCTGGGCTCATTTTGAGCAAGATTGTCAAACTTCTATGTTTTGAACTACTTAAAGACTTCTTGAGACAACTGAAAGACTGAGCTACCAGTAGAGTAAGATCACAGTAGCTAATGGCTTAACAAGCACTGTCAAGCACCCTTGCATTTCAGTGGTTCATTTTGCTGAAAGCAGATAATTTATGCTACATCCCATAGCACAGACCAAGTATATAAAACCAGAGAGGAATGTTAATGGAAAAAACATTGCAGATTCTTAAAGCGACAGCGTTTGTTTTTTTTTTTAAATTAACTGATTTAATCAGGATGCAGTATTATCAGATCATGCAAAAATTTGAATGAAATGTGTGTAAGGATAAATGTAAGAATTTTGTAAGAGTAAACAAATACAGCTTATTTGACGTAAAATAGAGGGCAGTGTCTGCCATGTAGCAGGCACTGAGAAATGTTTATTGAATAAAGGAAGGAGTATTTATCTTTTCTGATGCCCTTAACATAAATTTTTATTACTACTACATTGTACTGAACTGACTTTTTAAATATGCTGAATTATTTATTGTAAAACTGATAAATCTTTAAGCAGATGTGTTTTGGGTTTTTTTGCTAGATTTTTTGGGGAGATATTTGCCTTTTATGGTTATGGTTCCATTATAAAATATAATACATAAATACAGAACATTAATCATAGCTCTCAGGAACAATTAAAAAATTTCAAGTACTTCAGAAAATCTTTCTGGTTAGTTTAGTTAAAATACCACAGTGAGGGCTGAGGATTTAGCTCAGTGGCACTGTGCCTGCCTTACAAGCGCAAGGTACCAAAACAACAACAACAACAACAAAATACCACAGTGAGAGCCAAATCATAGAGTGGATCAATCTAAAAGTGTTATACCCTTGGTAAATTAATTCTCCTTGGAAAAGACTGATACACTTTCTTAGAAGTTACTTACGATGAGAGCAAAAACTGATCCACATTACAGAGTATATTTTACTTTCCCTACTCAGAGAGGTGGGCTTTAAATTTAATTAACAATAGCCCTGTGATGATGATGATGATGATGATGATGATGATGATGATGATGATGGTGACAACAATGATTTTTGTAGTGAAAGAAACACTAATATTTATCAATTATTAAGCACTTCTCATTTGCCAGTGACATATTAAGGCCTATAGTGAAACATACATCATTTTATCCTCATGCCAATATTACTAGATACTATTATTATCATCCTCATTTTACAAATGTGGACCAGAAGCACACAACTTATATGACTTGTCCAAGGTCACAGAGCTAGTGGAAGTGGAGCTGGAATCCAAACACAGCTCTGATTATGGGTAGTCACTGGAGTTGTTGCATTTCTATATGTGTGTTTGACTTATCTAAAACTGTTCATAACACAGAAACATATGAAACTTATCTTAGTTACCAGTGAGTATGCAAGGTCTAGTCTCATGCTTGATGTTACAGGAAAGTTTTCATTTTCTTTAACTCTGACTTCCCATTCACTAGTTCTTACAAACTAGGTAAATTAGTAAACTTGCCTTTTGAAATAACACATTAATAGCCTACATATATTGACTGCTTATTTTGTGCAAGGACTTTCTAATTGTTTCATAAACTATCTCATTCATTAAAACATCCTTGAAGAAGGCATTATTATTAGCCCCTCCTTGACAGATCAGGAAATTAAAGCTTAGCTAAGTTAAGAAACTTTGCTGAGGATTTAGTTCAGTGGTTCCACTGCCTGTCTTGTAAGCTCAAGTATCCGAGTTCGATCCCTGGTACCAAAAAAATAAAGCAAAACAAGAAATTTTGCTACTACAGTTAAGCAATTTAGCAAAATGAAGCAACCTCAAAGCACACTGATTACGCAAGCAGAGGAATTTGGATTTGAACCCAGGTTTTTTGATTGGCAGTTAGCTTTCCTAACTGCCTCGCTCTACTGCCTTCTTAAATCAGAAGCAGAGGGCTTGTTCCCAGGCAGGTCCAGACACCACTTTCCCCTCCCCTGTGAAGCATACCTCCCACTGACATTCTCAGTCTACCAAGTGAGAGCCTGCAAGAGTCAGACTCCTAGAGAACATCTCTCTAGTTCTATCAGGCCTCCACATGTTGGAATATTCTATATAGATTTCTTTTGTTTTCTCATGGCTAGAACATTGACAGCCTTCAAGATTCCCCTGAGGGAAGACAGCTTTTTTTCTGACATGTGAGCTACTCTCTGATTACAGATGGAGGGTGTGGATTGCATCCGTCTTGGGGCTACTTCTCTCTCTGTCTCTCACTTACCAGCTGAAATGCCCCAAGCACTTTCCTGTTTCTTTTCATTCTCCCACTATTTCCCACAGATTTTTTCCTCTTTTTTAAGGTGAAACATAGATCTTTCTGTTTCATGTCACACCAGCTGTCTGCTTTGCCCTCCTTCACCTCTTAACCACCAACTGGAGCAAATGGAAAGGAATACATTTGCTAGAATGGGGCTGACCCATGGAGCCTACCTCTGTTGGCTCAGTGGGTAACCTCCACAGGAGAAACAGTGTGAGTTTTTGTAATCTTGCTACTCTCCCTGGGAGGTCTTTTAAGGGATGGATACCTGAGGATGTTTTTCTATCAGGCTTCCTCCCCCACTTAGATTTGATCTTGCATTCCATTGCTAAATCAGATAACAACAAAATCTAATTCCTGTGATGGAAGTATACAGTTTATAAACATTTTTGTATTCTTTCATTCAACACTTACAACCACTTACTGGTAAGTAGTATTCACACATTTAGGGATGAGAAAACTGACTTAAGAGTCGTTATTTTCCCAGTGTCATGCAGCCCAAGATCTTTTGCTTGGGAATCTGTGTTGCTTACAATAGCTATCTACAATATGATGCTATCTACAATAGCTTTTAAGAAACACAATCATGAAGTTGAGTGGAACAGAGAAGTGTTTCATAGCGTGTAAACTTTTTATAACAGAACATTTGGAGTTTGGAGGTCAGCACAGTGGCCACACTCTAATAACTGTTCAATAAATTATTATTGGACTGAGTTGGCCGGATATTGTGACAAACAATGCAAGTTACCTTTACAATGCAAGGTAACCCCTTAAACCTCATTCTTTATCTTCCCTGATGGTCTCAAAGTATTCTTTTGAGGATCAAATGAGATAACCTATAGCTTTACAACCTGAAGGAGAAATGTGGGAATTATCTTTATGCTAAAGTTTTAAATTCTGAACGTCTCTGACAAACAGTACACTGTATTTTATGAATATCTTTCTTTGGAAGGATCTTGTCTCATAAACTCTCTGGGTGTATTTTAGTGAAGATTGCATATTTATTTATTTATTTATTTATTTATTTATTTATTTTTGGTGTTGAGGATCGAACTTAGGACCCTGCACTTGGGAGGCAGGCGCTGGCACCAGTGGACTAAATCCCTGGCCCCATTCGTTCTTAATTTTAAAGAGAAAGGTAGAAGTAAAAGGGGGAGGGCGTAGAGGGAGAAATAAGGGTGAATCAGAAAGATAAGAACCCGCCCTAAAGGTGCACTTTTAAAGAAAGACAAACAACAAAACAATTGAATAAAAAGTAAAATAGCAAACACCTAGAGCATTCTTACTGTAAGCCAGGCACTGTCCATATGCTTTTATGTCTTAACTAATACTCAGAGTAACCTTATGAGGTAATACTACTATTCTTATTCCCACTGTACAGAAGAAGGAACAGGCACCATGTAGTTAAGTAAAGTGCACAGGCCATGCAGACTAGTAAATGGTAGGTAGAGCTGGAATTGGGGCAGTTTAGCTTTGCTCCAGGGCTCGGGCACTTCACATTTCACTGAGCTGCCTTAAATCAAGGTTGAGGCAGGCAGCCCATGCTTTTAGAAAATTGAAGAAAAGGCTGACCGAGACAGCATTTAATCCTGCTGTAATGTAATTTGTTTTCAAAATACTTTCTGGTTTTTTAAAAACATAGATATAAATCAACAAAGCTGTAGCATTGGTACCTAATATTTTGGAGGTCTATTAGTTTGTTCTTCAACCAGAACCAATTCTGGTGCTTTCTAAATTTTATTTTTTGATTTCTTGATCATTTATTCTTTGTGGCAAACTGTAGTGCCAATAGCCTAAGAATAGACTTACCTAAATTTCTTTCTTTTAGCCTCCTTTCCCTGAATAAAGCTACTATTTCTTTTAAGATAGACAATGTATTTTTTTAAAAATAAAAAACATGAGATGGTATATGGTGAAAATTCTCTTACATCGTGAAATTATCATTTATCATTCCTAGTTGTAATATACCCCAACCCCAGTACCAGTATCTTTTCAATTTCTTTGTGAATGTAGAAACAATTATGAATATTTTTCTCCTTTTTTAACAAAAGGTAAATATTATTCTGTATCTTCCTTTTTACCTTATATATCTCAGAAATCTTTGCATATTAAGAGGACTCTCATTTCTTTCCTTTTTTAATCCTCTTTCTTCCTGTCTCTTTTTTTTTCTTTTCTTTTTAAGCATATAATAGTTCATTTATGGACTGTAATTGATTAAACCACTCTTGTATTTTTACATTTATGTTTTAGTTTTTTCAAAGCTTTCATTTTAAGGGCTTTAGTGAAGGGTAGAATCTGGATGTAAAGGTAAAACTAGAACAAGAGCGATATCTAGAAGATCTTCAGATATGAAGTTGTGATCTGGAGGCAGGAATTTTTAAAAAGTTCTGGTTATGCTGTGTGATGCAGCACATCTGGAGTGCCAGAGGCTTCCATTTTTGACTGCAGCTGTTTTTATTGGAAAAAGAAGGAAAACAGTCTATTTTAGTAAAACTTCAACACACCTGAGGTTTGCTGCAAAGTCTCAGGGTGAAGACAGATTGACAGCTGGTGTATGAGCTGTCCAAAGGTAAACTCCTGTAATAAAGAAATCGATAGCATGATAGATAGAGGTGAGATAAGGGCTATTATCCATAGGTAAAATTCTTCAACAGGCTGCTGCTAATTCTTATACATAACTTGCAGTTGGAAAAAAATAGCTCAACAGATCTATTTTTAAACTTTTACGTAAGCCCTGACACCTTATCAAAGAGCAAAAGAGATTTGTCTTTGTACCTTTGACACATGTCAAGTAAAAAACTTTGGTAAACAGTAAATATTTAAAATGGAAATGATATGTCTTAAATGTATGATCTTTAATATTTTATTAAATGCTTATTTTGATGGCAAGACCAAGGAACACTTTCATCTTAGACTTTCTAAAGTTATAATAATTACATATGTGGGATTTTATATCATAATTTTGATATAGATCTATGGTTTTCCACATTGATAAAGAAATATCTTAGGGCCAGGGATTTATCTCAGTGATATTGGTGCCTGCCTTGCAAGCACAAGATCCTGAGTTCGATCCCCAGTACCAAAAAAAAAAAAAAAAAAGAACAGACAAAGAAACAGCTTAAAAGCTGTATCACAGATCATCACTGTACTTAAAAATGGAATATACCTGAAAAATCCAAATGTGTGAGTCATCAGTGTTATATAAATGTTATGGTTTGACAGTGCATATCTTTTGAGTTTATCAAGTTGCAAAAAAATTCCTGATTTGCATGGTTAAGGAAGAAAACTTACTTTTGATGTAAACCCAAAGGTTTTATTTTTTCTTTCCTTCTCTCTCTCTCTCTCTCTCTGGTTTTGGTTTTAGTTTTGTTCTCTTTTGTTTTTAAAGAACCAGATGAAAGGAAAGAAAAATGTCAAGGAAATATTGACTTGAGCTTTTTGAATGTTAGTGCCAAGTGGAGATGATAAGGCAGATGAAAGACCAGAGCTAAAGAATAACTGAAGCATGCAATTAAATGTCTCCACCTTTTATTTTAATGAAAGCCTTTTGAGAACATTGGATTCTACAGATAAGATTATTAGAAATAGCAAGCATCTTAGCATTTGGAGTTAATCAGGACATGTTTAGAGTTTCTTGTACTTTGGGAAACTTTTCTGAGGTTCATTGAGAAAAATATTTTTTCTAATTCAGTGAAATGCAAGTAACTCTGGAGGATTAACTAAAAAAACTTTTTTCCTTAAAAAATTTAGATCAGTAGGCCGGGCATTGTGGGACATACTTGTAATCCCAGCACTTGTGTGGCTGAGGCAGGAAGATAGCCATAAATTCGAGGCCAGCCTGGGCTACATAGTGAGTTTGAGGTCAGCCTGAACTACATAGTGAGACCCTGTCTCAAATCCTCCCCTCACAAATTAAATCAACTGATTTAAAAATCAATTGATAATCTTATCCTTTTGAAAGTGTAATATTTTGAAGATTTGAAAATGGCAGTTTCAGAACATAACTGGATAGCTTGCTTATTCTTGAACCAAAAAGAGTTTGCATCAATGATGAACTAACTCAAGTTTTATATTTTCAAGCAGTCTAATTGGACACTGACTCATTACTCTCTTCTGCAAGCTAATGGCTTAGTGTTTTGAGTGTCAACCAGTTATAATTAGGATTATTTTGGGTAGTAATGTGTGATTATTCTGTTGTGTTAATGTTAAAAATCATTGTTTAGACGTACAAATTGGATGAAATGTTTACATTTCTGGAATTATCTTTAAATCTGTATGAAACCTAAATGTATAATGATATAGATGAAAGAAAAGTAGTCATGTAATGATGTTAAATGCTGGGTACATAGGTAGTCATACAGTATTCTAATTTTGTATAGGTTTACATTTTTCATTGTAAACAGTTAAAACAAAAAAAAATTGGAGTCTTGTTAAAAATTGATATTCCAGCCAGGGATGTAGCTCAGTGGCACTGCATCTGCCTGGCAAGCGCAAGGTCCTGAGTTCGATCTCCGGTACTGAGAAAAAAAAATTGAGATTCCTGATTCCACCCAGATTTTCTTTTTTTTTTTGGTACACGGGGATCAAACTTGGGTCCTTGCGCTTGTGGGGCAGGCGGTGGAACCACTGAGCTAAATCCCCAGCCCTTCACCCAGATTTTCTAAGTCAGCCTCAAGGGTAAGACATAGAAATGACGTTTTATGGAGTTCACCTAAGATCACTCAAGTCTTAGAACTGCTGGTAAAAAGTTTCCTTCTGTATTGGATTCAGTGTGTTCATGTTATCCATGTGTGCATTTCATGGTTTCCATATATTAGCCCACTTTCCAGTCTCTGAATGCAATAAGAAAACAATAGCAGGACAGGGAATTTAGCTCAGTGGTTTCGCCGCCTGCTGCGCAAGCGCAAGGACCCGAGTTCGATCTCCAGTACCAAAAAAAAAAAGAAAAAAAGAAAACAATAGCAAATTAAAGCTAAATACTCAGATAATAGGTTACTTTTCTTTCACTTTCAATTGAGTGTGTGTGTGTGTGTGTGTGTGTGTGTGTGTGTGTGTGTGTGTGTGTATGTTATCCTCCTTTCTTGCCAGGGCATTAACATCCTATTCCAGACATCTACTTGCTTTAACAGAAGTTTCTGTATTTTCTCTTATATACAATGGTATTTGGCTACTCTGAAATGGGGTTCCTTCTGACTGAAACATTCTTCAGGGGCTGAGGGTGTAGCACAGGGGTAGAGCTCGTGCTTGATTTGCATGGTACCTAGTGTTTAATCCCCAGAAAAGAAAAAAATTCTTCATATCTATTTGTCTATCTATCTATCTACCTACCTACCTATTGTTTTCTGGTGCTGGGGATTGAACACAGGGCCTTGAGCATGCTAACTCCTGAGCATGCTAACTCCTGAGCTATTCCCCCAGTTCCTATCTGGTTAATTTCTACATCTTTATCTCACTGCCATCACTTGTCACCTACTCAGGAAAGCATTTATTATATTCATAAGGATGAGTTAGGTTCTATTCCTTGTGTATTCATGGTATGTCATAATACTCTCGTGCTGTGATGTTGAACATGCTCTAGCACTTCATACCTTGTCATAGGGCTCTATTTGCCTGCCCCCCAGACAATAAATTTCTATTGGTTAAAGATTGTATTTTGCTTATGACTGTATCTCTACCAGGCCTGACATATATGTCTATAGGCCTGACATATAGGAAACACTTACTGAATAAATGTTCGGTGAACAACTGAATCAGTTTACAAAATATTTTGGCATTGGTTTTCAAACATGCCCAAAAGTCTTAGGAACTTTTGCAGTCATTCTTTAAGGAAAAAAGAGACTTTCTAGATATAAAAATCACTCTATAGTCATAAATACAGATCTTGGAAAATTGTTCTCCAAAAGGTGGCTAGGAATGCACCAAGAATTTCTTTCTTGGGTAATACTAGTGACAGTCATTTTGTTCCTATGCCTAGCCTTTTAAATACATTTTTATTAATTTCCCATATTTAAATTCTATCTCTTGACCCCAATTTCCCCAACATTTTATTGTAAAAAATCTCAAACATCCCAAAGAGTTGGAAGAATTGTGTGATATACCCATATATTTACCATCTGGATTCTACAATTAAGACACGGTGTCCCAAAAGTCTTAGTTTTTCCAGTACTGGGGATCGAACTCAGGACTTTGAGCTTGCAAGGCAGGCGCGGCACCACTGAGCCCTCTTTTTTTTTTTCCAAAAGTCTTAGTGATGTTTTAAGCTTCAGTAGTTTCAGAAACACATATGCTAAAAATTATAGAACTATTACTTAAACATTTATTAAAACTTTATCAAAATTCTGCAGATGGACAATATTACTGTGAATATACTCAAAGCCAATGAACTGCACACTTAACAATAATTATAGGTAGCATGGTAGTGCACACTTGTAATGCCAGCACTCGGGAGGCTGAAGCAAGAGGATCACAAATTCTAGCCCATCCTGGACAACGTATTGACTTAGCATGACCCTTTCTCAAAAATAAAATAAAATAAATTAGTCCTGGGTTCAATCCCCAGTATTGAAAAATATGGTTATAGGTTATAAGTCTTATATGAATATTTTAACCATAATAAGAGAGTCTGTTTTAGAAATGCTGAGCAAATATTCATAATTGAGTAAAGCAAATTCATCTGTTAAAATAGTAATACTGAAAGTAAGGGAGAAAACTAAAGTTTTAAAGCAAATTAAAAGGGAAAAATATGTTGCTTCCTTTTAAAGAAGACATTACAACATAAATGGAATTGTCAAACAACTGAGTCAGACAACAGTTTGGTTTAGTCTGTGACTGTATGCTGTGGTGAAGTGTGTATGGAAAGAAAGTAATGAGAAAATGTGCTGACTTGGGTAAATTTTTCCTATACATTCTCATTAACTTATCTCTCTTTTTTTACTGTCTTTTTTGACAGTTCAAATGTCTTCAGATATAAATAACTTGCCCATGGATTACAAGTAACATAGCACTTTCCCCAAAGGCAAAATTTGTACATATGGTAATTTAGAAAATAGCAAATTTAGTTCCCTAGTGTAAATTGCCATGACTACCACATTTATGTTTCCTGAGTTGGGGGCAGATAAGATTGAGATTATGAAATCACTGTTTTAGCCTTATTGAATTAGCTTTTTCTGAAAGGACCCCAACTTGAGTGTATTATTTAGCCTAATTTGAGAGAGTTAACAAAGACCCCATGAAATCTCAAAATTCTTTGTTCAGTGTGCAATAATTACATAGTGATGATAAACTGAAAGGAAAACAAATTTGAACATTATAAAAATATGGATATATAATGTTTAAGCTTTCTAAAACTTAAAGATCCGGAAGACTAGAATGCAAATCTATATAGATAGCGTTAAGGCTGACTCCACTAGGAGTTAATACTGCTTTCAGTATCATTATCATGTTTCCTTCAGGATGGGAACAAATTGATACAATGTTACACTGTCTTCCAGGCACAAGCAACAACAAAAATAGTTATTTTATACTCCTTTGACCTCCAAAAAGAAAGATGAGAAATTACTAAAGAGTTAATAGTCAGTTTAGCCTTAAGATTTGAATATTGCCCTTTCATGAACTTTTTTTTTTTTTAAACAAACCTCAATAACCCAGCTTTTAAAAAATTAGCTTTTATAGAGAAAGAGTGAAGAAAGAGAGTTGGATGAAAATTGTTTTAAAGGGGAGTGGTGGGAATATATTTTTCTGCATGTGAAGATAAATTACTATTGTGCAAAGTTTTCTTTTAATTTTTAAAAATGCTTTGAAGCTAGCTTCTCATGTATATCTATAAATTCAGATGTATTCTCTTTGTTTGTATGCATCTCTGAATTGATCTGCCACCTGCCTTTGGCCCAGGATATACTGAATTGCTTGAGTTATCACTTGTCCAACAAGCTTCATCTTGAATTTGGGATTCAAGCCATTTTTATGCCTCCTAGAGAAACATTTGTGATTTTATTCACATCTTCCCTATGAATGAAAACAAACCTTTGAACTCAAAATTTTTTCCCATTGGTAAGGCTCTTTAAGAAATAGGGTTAATATAACATTGCATGTATACTGGCACATACACAACACAGTCACAAATATATGTAACACAGGCACTGTTATAAAAAAATCTGAAATACTGTATCCCTTTAGATTTTATTTGAAATTATTAACTATAGATCTTCTCAATCATGGGCTAGTCTCTGAATGCTGAACCCTCCTTGGAAAGCACGGTGGAAAACTCCTCCAAGTGTCACTGCTCTTGTTATTGATGTTGATGGCAGAGCCTTCTAATTCCAACCCCTGCTGAGTCTTTAGAAACCCAGTAGATTGTTAACATGGTTAGCAGGAGTTCATGAACTCTGCTCTGTAGAAATGCAAAATTGTAGAACTTTGATATGGAATTGGCATTAAAATATTTCTCATTAAGAATATTTTAATAGTTTTTAAAGGACAAACTTACAAAAGCTTGTTGGATTTTAGTAAGTTGTATAAATATTGCATTTTCAAACATAATATGTTTAGAAATTTGTAATAAATCGCTTTTTTTTGGCAATATGCTTCCAATTCCTGCCAGCTATTTAAAAACAAATAACAAATGTTTTGCTATATGCCAATGGAAGCAATTTAGAAGTATTTTGTTATTTACATAAAGGCAAAGTATGGTGGCAATGTTGTAAAAATCAGTCATTTGGAAATTATTAGAGCCCATAGTTAAAGAGTGTATTTATTACTTACATAGAATTAAGGAAATGTCTGCAGGAACAATAGTTACATTAGTTAAGATACCCAGTTGCATATGTTGTGGTTGTAAATTTAGTTATTTTTTTCAGGGAATATTTGGGTATAGAGGCTAGAAAAATTTCCTGGTGGCCACTTTAGCTTTTCTTTGCTTGCTGGAAATGAACTAGTTAAAGCAGGAAAAGGGAAGGAGAAAGAGGCTGTGAGAAGGGGAGGGTGACTGGTTAAAGAAATACTAAGATGAGCAAGATGTTGAGTTTTGAAAATTTTTAGTTCCAATTTCTCAAATAGATAGTATTTACCTGTAATTACTTTATTTAGTTGCTCTTTAAGTATGTGTTAAAAAAATTATGTTGTGGAAAAGTTCTCTGTTCATTCTCCAACTTTGTGAACAAATAAGATCCCTTTTTCTATAGGGGGAAATCATACTGAACCACCAAAGGAGTGATCATCCTTTGCTTTTTCCCTCCCTGTCCTGTGTCCTTCCAATCTCTCTTTTAAACTAAGGGAATATGGGCTGGGGATTTAGCTCAGTGGTTTTGCTGCCTGCTGCCCAAGTGCAAGGACCCAAGTTCGATCCCCGATACCAAAAAAAAAAAAAAAAAAAAAAACCTAAGGAAATATTCTGATCTTATTCCAGCTATAAACTCATTTATGGACAAGGCAATTCACAGACCTGAATAGCTCTCTCTGGGAAAAGACAGCATTTCCTGGAGGGTGCTGAGGTTTTTTTTTGGAGAGCTGATTTTTTTCCATAACAATTAGCAGTTATTGAATATTTGGTGGACAGCTGGGGACACCAAAAAGACTAAGAGCAGATGCTTGTCTTTTAGGGGCTCACAATCTCATTCTCATTTGTTCAAGGAGTCAAATATATAAATCAGTACTTGCAGTGAATATTTAGAAGTACCCCAAATGGAGGTAAAGATCCAGGATCCCACACATAGATGTAAGTAATTTATTGGGCAGTGACGGAAAGCTTTACATAGGGGTGACAGTTGAACTTATCTTAAAGAGTGTGAAGGAACCTACCAGGCAGGAAAAAACATTTCATATACAGTGAATGTAACAAAAGGGAAGGAAGCTTGAAGGATCATGGGGTGTCTGGGGAGTGTAGCTGCACTCTAGAGTCTGAAGTAAGGTTTGTGGGGTGCAGAGGAGAGAACTGGAAGAGATAGGGATGCTAAGGAAGATTAAAGCAAAGTTATAAAGAACCTTATTTGAATTTGGATTTTTACTTTGAGAAACAGAAGAGATCCATCAGAAGTTATTAAATTTATTAGAAGAGAAAATATTAGATTTGTGTTTGAGAAAGATCACTTTGATACAAGAATTGGCCAGAAAAGAGGTCAGAAATAGAGAACTTAATAATCCAGATAGGAAATGATGAGAGCTTTGTATAAAACAACAGTGGAATTAAAAGAAGAGCACAGATTAGAGAGATTCAGGAAGTAGAATCAGTGGTACTTGGTGATAGATTGTATTTGGGAATTGAAGTAGAAGAAATAAGGAAGAATGATTTTAGAGCTGCTTTTATTTGGGAACTGTTAGGTTATTGATGATGGGGAGAAGTTTAGGAGGAGTGGTGGCAATTTTGATTTTAGACATGTTCACTAATCAGCTGGTGACAGCCAGATTGGCTTGCGGGTTTTAGAGACCTAATGGGTTAAAGAAGTGTATTTGGGAGAGGTCATTATTTAAGGGGTAGGAGAAGACTCCAGAGATAAAATTGCTTAGATAAAGCTTTTGGAGTGAGAAGAAAAAGCTCCAAGGAGTGAACCCTGGGGATAGTTAGGGAGGGTGCAGGAGAAGGTTGACTAGAATAGAGGTGTGTCCAGAATGCCATGGAACCAAGGAGTCCCAGAAGAAAGGAGCAGTCAGCAGTGTTGTTTACTGTAAGCAAATCACTCCTACATACTTTTCTCCAGGTTGCTCACTAAAGGAGGGAGTGCACTCTTACAGGGTGGGGAAAGAAAAAC
This sequence comes from Heterocephalus glaber, assembly GCF_000247695.1. Next base: position 3,570,349 of record NW_004624739.1, read on the forward strand.
TACTTCCCCTTGAGTAGATTCTGTCTTTTCTCTTACTCTTTCTCCAACTGCTTTATTACTATTTTTTAAAAATGGTTCCTTTCTGCAATGACTTTAGAGTTCTTTCCAGACCCTCAACCCCCACCCCCGACTTTACAGCACAGTACTTGCATTACTACTTCAAAATTAAAAGAGGCTGAAACTTGAGCTATGATTTATTTAACTTTGACCACAACTTTTCCTCTATGAGTGCAGTTCGGACTTGCTTCTCTGCTCTTGAAGCTCATTTTTAACAAGCAGCCTCCCAGAGCCCAGTTCTCATTGCTGTACAGGAGGGGGTACACAGCCTGTACCAGAGCTCAGGCTGGATTGAAGTCTCTTCAGCACACTGGAGTCTTTGCCTAACTTCTGTATTATTGTCCAATAGGAATCCAAGTATAATATCTGATTAAAAGGAACCAGGCACATTTCTTTTCTAATTTCTAGAGTCCCTAAAACTTCCTGTTATAAAAATAATTCTTCATCAGATCAACAGCAAACTTGGTGTTGACAGACAACCATGAAGCCCATAGGCCTTTGTGATGGAACATTTCACCTACTCCAGATATGGGGAAATTTTTTTTTTTTTTGGTACCAGGGATTGAACTCCGGACCTTGCGCTAGCAAGGCAGGCACTGGAACCACTGAGCTAAATCCCCAGCCCCATTGGGAAATTTTTGAAAAGACTTCAAAGTTCTATCAGATATAAAAGAAAGATAAAAAGAAGAAACATAGATTAAAACAATAAAATACGAAGGAGAGGGAAGGTGTAGACATGATTTTCAAGCAGCTATCACAAGCCAGATACCTGCTAGGTATTTGATATGATCCCACTCATGAGGTATCATTCTACCCATTTAATAGATGAGGAAGCTGAAGTTTAATTAAAGACATTAGATAAATTACAAAATCATACGACAAATATATAATAACATGAGATTCAAACCCTGACAGTGGCTTCAGAGCCTGTGATCTCATGAGCAAGAAAAGAATGCTGCAAAAAGAGAGAAAAATAGATAAAAATGTACAGGAAGGAAAGAGCAATAATGCTCACTTTCTCAGCTTGTGTATCTGCAACTCCAACTGCAGGGCTTTCAATCCTATTCTTTCTTCTTGCCAGCTGTCAGAATCTTCCCTTTTCACTGCCCCCAAATCTCCACCAATCTGCCTTTGTAACATTTCTAACCTATTCAGGCTAGCGTGATATCCTCATCCCTCTTTCAGCCTGCTAATTTGGAAGATTGTACACATGTCTGCAAGACAATGCCTCTAGGAAGGGCCAGGGCATGCATCCTACCACAGGAACACATAGTCCTGATGTTTGCACAGCTGTATTTGTTGCTGTTAACGATAGAGAAGGGAGGCTCAAAAGACCCTAGGTTTTAGAAAACTTTTCATGGTTGAGCTGGAAGTTAAACTAAGGCCAGAGGTTTCTCATTGCTTTTTCTAGAGGACAAGATTCTTTTATTTTTGAATTCTCTCTCTTGTCAGTGAGGAAGCATTATAGTAATTACTATATAAATGTTACCATTTATTTTTGAGATTTGCCCCAGGGAAATTTCTTCCTAAAGAAATTATTTTTCTCTCTTTCTAGAAAATATTTAAGTTCTTTTCTAAATGGAGTATTTGTGACTTTTCTTCGACCAGAACTGGTTCATTGTATTCAGTGACCACATTGCTTACTAGTGCTGAATCATCCTCTTCCTTCTGCCTCCCCCAACAACCCTGGGTCTGTTTTTTCAATTTAAAGCAACTGCTCATGGAATGCTTGCCATGAAGGAAAATATTGTAAGTCAATGCACTTTGGGCCAAGTCCAACTCTCAGATAATGAAGTCAGGAGTACTTGTGTGAGAAGGAATTTGCCCTGTGATAGTAATAAATCTGTTATTTGTGTGTCATAAACTTAAATGGCTAAATGTATTTCAGTGACTTGCTTGAAATTAGTTAAATGGGTTTCCCTGTGCATCCATAACTAGTTTAATGACTATTCATAGACCTGCTTTTGCTTAGATACTAATTAGTAGTGAGTAGACTATTTAAGGACTGAAATGGGGAAGAAATATGTATTTGTAGTAAATATAGTACAGGGCTTTAATCAGTATTTATTTATGTTGGTTGAGTATTTATACCTTTAGGGGCAAAAGTGTTGTTACCTTACCTTAGGTAACTTACGGGACAGGCTGAGTGATTAATAGTGAGAATACTAGACCGTGGAATAAAGGAATGTTAATATAGCAATATCTATCCTCATGAAATGTTACTGAAAGGTTCTTTCAAGGTAAGTGCCCTGTTTATGTGCTGACTGTCTCCAAACTAAATGGATCCCAAATCAGATTCTGTGAAGTATAAACCACATTAAAAATTATATTTGGGCCAAAAGTCCCTTTTCCTTTCCACAGGAATTACAGTTTTGATCAAATCAGTGCTGAACTATATTACTTTTTCTTCCTAGCTATGTTGTGTCTAGAAATAGTTTGTGACAGAAAGTCTTTTTATAGCTTTGCTTTCAACATACATTTACGTTTTAATGATACATTTTCTGCCTGTAAAAATGTAATTGTAGCACACAGAAAATCAACACATTTTAAACTTTCTGAGTATATTTAAACTGTCAACAGTGTGCTGTCTGACATACAACATTACTCTGCTTCCGCCTTTAATGGCTAGGTTGTTTTCTAAAGACAGTCTAATGACACAAGACTCCTAAATCCTGTTGGATCATTTGAACTAAGAATGACCTGAGTAGATAGGGATGCTTTGGCCATCTGTCATTGATAGACATATTGATCTGGAGATGGTGGCTGAGAGCACTGTGTACTGAGGGTACAGCAGTTTGCTAAGACATTGATAATCATCACTGATACCTTTGTGATGGGTTTGATTTCTCATTGTGTCTCCCCAAACTATAGAACCTTTGAGCAGTAAAGTCACCTGCTTTAAGAAGTACACTTCTAGGTCAAAAGGGTATACCAACTCTCATATATTATTCTTCTAAGTCGACCATTAGCATGTCTAAAGTACAAAAAAGGCCTTGAAAAAAGCTTTTATTTTGAAAAATTTTGAGAAAGGAAGCTATACTCACCACCTAGATTCACCAGTTGTATTTTGCCTTGTGTACCTAATTGAACCATTTCAAACAAATTTGCAGCTATGATGTTTATCCCTAAATTCTTCAGTAAACATTTCTAGAGAATTTTCCTATCTACTCATTATACTATTATTAGAATTAAGGCTAATTAAGAATTGATTAAGAGAAAATTAAGAATAATTCCTAAATGTCATCTAATAACTTACCCATATTTAAATTCCTCTTTTTGTCCCCCAAATGTTTTTTTTTCTCAAATGATGATACTTTTATGGTAAAGTTTTACATCTGATTTCTATGTCTCTTAAGTCAAATGAGCCCCTTTTTAATGTTCAAAAATCAGGACAAAAGTGAGAAATACTGAGCTCAGATTCTATTATAGGTACAAATAATTAGTGATTTATTCATGTACATATTCTATCCCCTAGTGTCTTAGGTAACTTAGATTCTAGCTGATGAAATTCTTACCAAGTTTAAATGTTAAAGTAGGGCCTTTGTGACCACTTTTAGGAGAAAATGAGTTTTCTTTTTTGGATAAGCCTCTTTTTCAATTTCTGCATAGTGACAAGAAGTTAAACTCTTCAAAGACTGTCTTAGGTATTTACATATTAAGAAATAAGGAAAGTTGGTCACACTGGAGCAATAATACATTATGGGTATTATGAAAAGTCATAGTTGTAAATGATCCATCATCTCAAAAGTAATATTCAGTCCTAAACATTAGCCAGCATGTGGTTTGATGCTTCATATAGTGGTGGCAGACTCATTTGGATTAACATAGTCAGCAAATTATAACAATACAAATTGATAGAATATGTGGTCATAAGTAAAAATGTGAATGAAATGTATTTCTACATATGGAAATGACCTTTCTTTTTCACATATTCCTTGTGGTGCCATAAAAATGCTTCTCAATAGGCAACATTCCATATTATTGTCTTTTTTTTTTTTTTTTTGGTACCAGGGATTGAACTCCGGTCCTTCCTTGCACGCTTACGGGTTGGACAGGGGCAGGTGGCAGAACCACTGAGCTAAATCCCCAGCCCTCCATGCTATTGTCTTACCTATTAGGCTCCAGTAAAGTACTATGTGTTTATATAGTGGGCACTCAGTAAATATTCATTGTTGATGTACAAGTTACCTTTTACTCCCTCTCTTTTTTCTAGTTCTTAGAAATTCTTGGATACTGCATAGAGTAATTATATTTTTAAAAACTTTTCATTACGGAAAAATTCAAACATATAAAAGGAGAATAGTACAATGAATCCATATGTACTCATTATTCACCTTTACCAAATCATACAATTTTTGCTGATCTTGTTTCATCCACTCTTTCCATTATTTGAGACAGGTGGTGGAGGAATATTTTTAAAAAATTTTTTTCTTTTTTTTGGTACTGGGGATCGAACTCAGGACCTTGCGCTTCAAGGCAGGTGCGGTGCCACTGAGCTAAATCCCCAGCCCATGTGGAGGAATATTTTGAAGCAAACCCCAGATATCATGACATTCACATATAAATACTTCGTTATGCAAGAGAGGCATATTTGCAAACTATAAAGTTTGGATTTTTGTTTTTACTGAAGATAGTAACCTTAAATGATTCAAATTCTATAATTGGCTGACCGGTAGGTATTTCCTTAACAAAGATATTTGTTCTACTGAAAACTTGAAGAGTCTGGAAAATCACTATGTGATTGTCTGAGATATAAAATAATGATATGTTAATAAATATTTTCATAGAATTTGGATTATAAAATACTCATAAATATATTGATTTAAATAGTTATTTTAATGAGGGTATTTATGTGTATGTGTAAAGAAAATATCATTAAATTTTTATATATGAAATAGACTATATTTTTTAATCATGCACTGTTCTCTGCAAAGTCTAGGAGCAATAATGATACAGAACTCCTATGAACTGTGTCACTTTATGATGAAATTACGATCCAGAAAAAAAATCAAGAATGGTTTGATTGGAAGTGATCAGGATAAAGAAGTAGAGGTTTAAGCAAGGTTCAACTCAAGTGACTTTTGAGGGTGAAGGCAGAAGAGGAACTGAACTCCAAGGAGTGTCCTGTTTGCTTATCCTCTGATATGCGTCCATTGTGTCCTGGGACAGACCCATGGACTGTTTTCTTGAGTTCCTGTGCAGTCATACTTGCAGGCAAAGCCTGTTACGGTATTTATTTGCACTCTATACGCTATGTAAGTGTTCTCTAAACACATTTTCCTGTGTGTTTTTTGATTTGCAGCTAGATTGTGAACAGTTTAAGGTTAAGGACCATTTTTTTTCTGCTGTTTGTTTCTTTCTCTCTGTACAAAGACTAATTATGCAAAGTAGATACCCATATAATAATTTCTTTCTTTTTCTTCTCCCTGTCTCTCTCTTCTCTTTCCCTCTCTCTCTCTCTCTTCCTTTCTTTCTCTCCCCCCCCTTTCCTTTTGGGGTCCCTGGGGATTGAACCAGGGCTCCAATTTATATATATATATGGGTACTGGGGATTGAACTTAGGACCTTGAGCTTGCTAGGCAGGCCCAGTGCAATAAATATTTTTAATTAACTGAGGTTCTGCATTTTGTAGGGCATCCTGAATGTGACTCAGACATTTGCTCACCTGCTGGAAGAATCCTGGTCCACCTGCCTCTGTGGCAGGAGCTACTTTAGACTTCAACTGTGTGCAATTCCCAGGGCTTGGTGCATGACAGTTGGATGGTGTGTGTGTGTGTGTGTGTGTGTGTGTGTGTACATATGTATGCATATATACATTTATAAAACACATATACATATGTATATATACACATACACTTAGATTTTCCTGCATATGTAGGACAAGTTCAGCATTGGTGATAGGTTATGGAGAGATGTTGAAATTCTTGTCTTTTACCTAATATAATCAACCAAAATGGTGGTCTTCTTTTTGTTTAGTAGAATCTCCAAAACGTTCCACATTTGTGTTTCTTACTCCAATATTAAGTATTCTGCCGCAGGCCGAGCCTGAAGTTGGCCTTTCGCCTAATCCCTATTCCCTTTCTCCCCCCATAGATTAGAGAATCAAACAGACACTTAGTCTGTTTGACTAAGATTGTAGATTCTGGATGGCACAGCCCCAGGAGACAGTTACATTATGTATCCTTCTTCCTTTTCTGCACATGCCCCATCACGAGATAATCATGTTCAGCCTAGGCCACGTGGGCCACGTGGCACTGGTTACCCCGCCTTCTACACTATAAATACAGAGCATACTGGATGTCAGGGCCATTAGCTCATCAGGCTACAATCCTGCCTGCCCCCACCTATAAAGCTTAATTTGTATGTATCTTTCTTTCTTGTTATTCTTCAAATTTTTTCATCTCCCGCAACTCTCCCTAGCTTCAGACCCTACGCTGTGTAGGTCGGGGCTGTATTCCATACAAAATATTTTTTCAAGTTTAATAATCTCTTTATTTCTATAGAGTTTTGAAAATTATAAATCTCTTTAATATCTAGTATCTGGCATAGGAGCTAAGTACATTAATCAGTAAATGAATTCCAATGACTTTTCAAAACAACTATGAGACAGGCAGAACATATATTAGTATTGAATATCACTACTCCCATCTCACATACATCAAAGCAGAGATACAAAATTAAACTATCTTGCTCAAACTTATACGAATAATTGTTTTTCCATTGAGGCACGGCCAAGATTCATTGTAAGTCTTTGGATTACCAAATCAGTGCATTTTCTACTACTACTACTACTACTGATTACAGAAAAGACTTTTTTAAAAAATTAATTTTATTGGTACATTTTAGGTATACAATAAAATGACATTCATCATCGGAAATTTGTACCTTTACATAATCTATCTGGATTCTCATTTTTTCCCCATTCGCCTGCCCTCCCTTCCACCCTCTACCCCTCCCTGTTTACAAAGACTTTGTTTTCATTTTTTTCATTTTCTCATATTAATTCCATTCCCTCAGGAAAGACATTTTTAAAACTTCCAGTATTTATTGAGAGAAAATTTATATTACTGCAATTAATTCTCCTGTTTTCACACCAGATAAGGGCTTGATGATACTTCTAATTATGACTTAGTTGTATATCTTCTCTGTATGATAACTATTAGACTAAATTTAGTTTTAACTGGGCTCGGGGATTTAGTTCAGTGGTACTGCCACTTGCCTTGCAAGCACAAGGTCCTGAGTTCGACCCCTGGTACCAAAAATAAAAAATGTAGTTTTAATTGTGAAATACTTTATACACCAAGAAATATTATAAAGATGTAACACAGATATTGATCAAACCCAATGCATACAAAGCAAAACATTTAGTATGTATTAAATCTGTTACCTATAAATGCTATCTTCTTAATGTCTGTCTCTCATACTTCATTGAAATTAGCACTGGAACTATGACTAATAAAATTGGTTTAGAACAAAAGTTCAATAGAAGCAAAGTTAATTATGTGTTTGTAAGAGAATAAGCATACAGTTAGATCAATATGCAAATTGTGACCTTCAGTGGTCTTCTCTGTCTCCTTTTAAGCCCTTAGTCCTGAAAAGATTAACTTACTACCTAGAACTTCATTTTATGAAGCCACTAGGACTTAGAATACTAGATTTTTAATTGTTTACATATCAATGATATATGTGTGTATACGTGTGTATAGACACTGTAAAAATCTCTATGTCTTTGTGGGGGAGCCCAGTTGTAACACCAGAAGTAGTAGATGAGACAAATAAATATGTCCAACTTCAGCTTAACAAAAGAACAGACTGATTTAGAAAATTAAATTCACATCAAGATTTTGAGGCAATATAGCTTGACATCATGTTTGATAGCAAGAAAAATACACATTAGGTTAAACATTTACTGGTCCCTAAAGAGTCTATGATCTAGCCAGGTGTGGTAGCACATGCCTGTAATTCCAGCTATGGGGAAGCAAAGGCAGGAAGATTCCAAGTTTGAATCTGACCTGGCCCAATTAGTGAGACCCTGTCTCAAAATAAAGCTGAAGAAAAAAGGGTAGGGATGTGGCTTAGTGGTAGAGCACTTGGCTAGCATGAGCAAGGGCCTGGTTCAATCCCCAGTACCTTGAAAGAAGAGTCTACAATCTAGTAGCAGAAATACTAATGTTTACAAACTTGGTATTTGTTTGTTTTTAAATAGAGACCCAAACAAATGCAATATAAAGGAAAATGAATGGAGAGATTTACTGTATACTTGGGAAGATTTCACTTACAATATGTCATTTGATAGGCTCTTGAAGTATAGAAACGAAAAAGCAAAGCTAGGTGGAAGAAATAACAAAAGCAAGGACACAGAGGACATAGTGCAGGTGTAACTGAGTGGTGTGCTCTATAAAACTATCCAAGTATGTGACAAAACAGCCTCTGGCCTTTATATCATGGCATTTGGCTAGTTAGCACAATGTGTGGTAGATGTATTTCTGAAAGTTATTCTTACTTGATTCAAGCTAAATATCCTTTGCCAATTATTTAAAAAAGCATAAACATATAAACACATGTCTAGAAGCTTAAGCTTCATTATTAGTTTTAAGCTTTCATCTTGCTTTTGATCTTGGACTAACCTCTTTTCTAAAAATTCATGAGCGCTTTGTGGAGAAATTCTCCTTAAACACTTGTTAAGCAATTAGAACAAATTCCCAAATGTATTTGAGACCTAAAGCACATTTGTGGTAAAAAAAAAAAAAAAAAAGGCATCAGATGCCATAAGTGATAATCAGGAATAAAGCAGGCAGTGACCTTTTAGCTCTCTGTTTGCACACAGGCTACTGAAAGGTTCAATTTCAACCAATGTAGAAGACTATTTATTTATATTTGTATTAAGAATAGACTGTGTAGGCTGGGGATTTAGCTCAGTGGTTCTGGTGCCTGCCTCGCAAACGGAAGGAACTGAGTTTGATCCCTGGTACCAAAAAAAAAAAAAAAAAAGAATAGACTATGTAAGAGAAATAAAAGGGGCTGGTTTTGCTATTTTTATTGCTTTTTGTTCTCAGGCAGTCTGAAAAGAAATAGCTGTTGTTGTTGTTTTTTTGGGGGGGGGTATCTGGGATCGAACTCAGGACCTTGAACTTTTGAGGCAGGCAGCAGAACCACTGAGCTAAATCCCTGGCCCAGAAATAGCTGTTTAGTTCCCAGATAACTTGAAATTCTTTTTCTTGGCTCTCTTCCTTAGTTTAGTTTTCTCCATTATTTTCATTTTGAATAAAAGAAAACTTACTTTTTTTATATTAATATTCTAAGATCATTTTTCTTTCCATGACATTAGGTAATCTGGAACAAAGAACTTCCTGGCTCTAGGGTTATCAACTAACTGAGACCCTGTGTTTTGGAGAAATGTTGCATTTTCAAAGAAACATTGTTTTTGTAAACTTCTTATTCATTGGCCAAGGCTTTCCAATAGTGTCTGTTTCAGCCTCCTAGGCTTGCAATGTCTTTTACACTCTCTGACTATAGTTATCAAATGGCTTATGCTTCTTGTGCAGATAAGCAGGCTGGGACACTTGGACAGGGCCCTGTTTCGGGAGGCAAAAAGAAACCATGAAAAAATTTAATAATTTTGTTATTATAGAGCACCTGTATGAAGGAAGTGCTGTAGTTTCTGGAACTGTGAATATAGAGAAAATACAGTCCCCACCATCAAAAGACTTAGAATCAGGCTTGGTGGTAGTGTGCTTTCAGGATTCAGTCCCCAGCCCCAGCACGAAAACAACAACACCTCCCCCCCGCAATCTAATAAAGAGTAAACACAGGGTAAAATAAATCCTATTGAAGAGTTCAAGGCATGTGGTTACTTACTTTGCTTGGTAGAGATAAGGAAAGCTTCACTGTGGAGGTAGCATCAAAGGTGGGCCTTAGGGATCCACAGGGCTTTGCGACAAAAACCATAATGAAGGCATTCTAGGAAAAAAAATATGTGTTGAGGTCCTTTTTGGGAAAAAGGTACACAGAATGTGAAAAATATGGTATGATAGGAGCATTTGATATGTTTGGGTGTATAGCTGGAGATACAATGAGGAAGTTCAACTGAGTCCAGATTATATAGCTAAGGTTTGACTTTATTCTGTATGAAATAATACAATGTGAAAGGCAAAGAAAATGTGAACTTGAGGATTATTATTTTTTTCCTTAAATTCTTTTATTGGTACATTTTAGGTATACAATACATTTACATTTATCATTCGGTGATTGTACCTGTACATGATGTATCTTGGTTCTTATTTTTTCCCTATTACCTGTGCACCCTTCCCTATTTACAAAGATTTTGTTTCCATTTTTTCCTTTTCTCATAATTTTTCCTTTCCCTTCTTTTCTTTTCCCTTCCCCTCCTACCATTGAGGATTATTTTTTAAAGATTCCTTTGCAGATGATCTGTTTATGACAGAAATAAAATTTGATCATGATTCTTTTTTTTTTTTTTTTTTGGTACTGGGGATCGAATTCAGGACCTTGAACTTTCGAGGCAGGCGGCGGAACCACTGAGCTAAATCCCTGGCCCGATCATGATCCTTTTAGACTACAAATAAAACATTTCATGTTTTCAGATGATCTATAATAATTACAGTGCAAACTTATGACTATAAGTTTTTTAGACCTCAGATACAAAACACAACATTCTTTTGTCTTCCATTAGGTCAGAAGAATAATTACAGATGTGGATTATTATAGCAACAATGAGCAAGCTGGAGGGTTTTGTAAAAGCAGCAAGGCATTTTGGAGGGGGTGTGTACCAGGGATTGAACTCAGGACCTTGCACTTAGGAGGCAGGTGGCGGCAATGCTGAGCTAAATCCTTGGCCCTTGCAAGGTATTTATATCTTTTTTTTTTTTTTTTTTTTTTTTTTTTTGCTACCGGAGATCAAACTTGGGACCTTGTGCTTGCAAGGCAGGTGGTGGCACCACTGAGCTAAATCCCTGGCCCTCTAGCAAGGTATTTTTAAAAGGAGAAAATTTCACCTTTGACTTTATTAACTTTCTGTATTACATTGGTACCATTTGAGAGATGCAATGAAATTAAACTTTAGGCAAAGTAAAGGATGTATTTTCTTTTAAACTGTAGACAAATGCTTACAAGGAGGCACAAATTTGAATTTTTAAAACCAGCCCTCTTTTCTCCTAGACCATACAGTGAACATATAACATAGAGAATAAAATAAGTAAAAGACACCAAAAAGTTTTTGCTAAGTACTGTAAGAGGTTACTAATCATTGGTAGGAGAGAAATGAATAGCAGTCTTTCTGTATTCATGAAAACTTGGGCTGGGGATGTAGCTCAGTGATATAGCTCTTGGCTAGGGTGAGTAGGCCCTGAGTTCAATCCAAAACCTAAACCAAAAAGCTCTGTAAGGTATAAAACAAAGATGCCACTGCCTTGTTTTTTTCTTTTGTGGTACTGACGATTCAACTTGGGCTTTGCACTGAGCTACATCCACACACCCTTTTCTGT
>NW_004624739.1:3582009-3611520 GCF_000247695.1 Heterocephalus glaber
ATATATATATATTTTTTTTTTTTTTTAAGACAAGATCTGCTAAATTGATTGCTGAATTGCCTAGGCTGGGTACCAGCTTGCAATCTTTCTGCCTCAGCACCCCCCTGGCTGCTGCCTTTCTCTTATTAAAAGATGAATATTTATACTGAATTTCACATTACTCCTAATCTTTTGGAATAGACTTGCAAGAATTAAAGCAGTCACTCTTTACTGCTAGTCTTATTTGGTATAAAAGTATTTGTATAAATAGTGTTTGCTGAGTGCTTATTCCATGCATACATGGTGTTATGGAAGGTTCCGGACAGTACATGCAGATGAAAAATTAACTAACAGTATAGATACTTAGAAAATATGTCAAACAGCTGAATGTAATGTTTTATAATCCCAGCTACCTGGGAGCTTAAGCAGGAAGACCCCAAATTTAAACCCAGTCTGGGTCACTTAGCAAACAAAAAGGGCTAGGTATGTAGCTGAGAGGTGGTAGAGCAACCTTTGTTTTGATCCTTCTCCCAAAGAAAACATGTCAAAAAATGATCATCCATGATCATTTATATGATTGATATCATAAGGTATATGACATTCTGTAATTTGTGTTTTACTCAGCAGTATGTCTGATATATTTCCATGTTAGAGCATAAAAAGCCCATATCATTCTAAATTTGCATTATTTCCTGGTATGTATACACTATAGCCTAGTCATCCTGCTGAGGATGCTCAAATCCCTTATGTAAAATGGTGTAGCATTGCATATAACCTGCCATATAATCTCTAGATTACTTATAATTCCTAATGCAGTGTAAATAGTTGTTATACTATGTTCTTTACAGAATAGAGGCAAGAAAAAAATCTGTACACATTCAGCAGTTGGCGTTTCTTTTTCTGAGAATTTTCAATGTGTAATTGATTAAATCCATGGATACAGAAGCTATGGATATGGAGGACTTACTATTCTAGAGTCATAATTAAATCTTCTGGGCAAGTCTCTTTTTATGCTGTATTTGTAGTCATCTGTTTTCCTGTTGGGTAAAGATATGAAGAAACTAAAATTAGTCAGTAACTTCAAACAAATGAAGCACGTAGAAATGTTTCTGGACTTGTCTGAGATGTTTCAGAAAAAAAAAAAGATGTAGGCAAGTTACTGTAATCCTTGTTGAAAAGAAACAGCAACTAGTTCCTTTAGCTTCAATTTCATGCTACTAAACTGAGGATAATTCATAAAAGTTGGAGTATTTTTTCTAATATTAAAAACCTTGGTCTCTATAGAACTAAAATTAATTAATTAATTAATTAGAGACAGGGTCTCAAACTCACTATGTAGCCCAGTTTGGGCTCAAATATGCAGTTATCCTTCTACCTCAGCCTCCCGAGTGTTGGGATTACGAGAGTGCACCACCACGCCTGGCTTCTATAGAATTTTAGAACAAAATGACTTAAATATTGCTTGTTAAGTATTTCTAAATATGGAACCACAGTATTTGTATATTTGAGGCAAAAGTTTAGCAGAAAGGATTTTAAATTAAATACTTCAGAGAATAATCTCATCTCTCTTTGTTGTCTAAAGTGTTTTTTTGTAAATGATTATGTGATGGAAAATCAGTCTATAGTAATTCTCACAGATTACTCCAGAGCTTTGCTTTCAAATATGCTCTTTAAAACTTACATTTGGGAAAAAATAAGAACCAAGATACATCATGTACAGGTACAAGCACCCAATGATAAATGTAAACGTATTGTATACCTAAAATGTACCAATAAAATAATTCAAGCAAAAAAACAAAAAACAAAAAACTACATTTGGTGTTTTTTTTCCATATGGAAAGCAAATTGTGTAAGACTTTTCGAGACTTGAGAAATACCCTTTCCAGCTTATGGTTGTAGGAACTTCCAGAGAATGTGTTTATAACTTTCACATTTTTTTAGCAGAATAAATTTTATTCCTTACATTTTCATTGCTATGCTTATAGATAAAATAATAAGTAGGTAGAAAGAAGGAGGGTACATGCAATAACTAACCTAAATGAGAAATAACATGATCATTGGAATCTAAAGAGCAGGGAGGGTTCGATCTTTGAGCTCACCTATAATTTGTGCACCATAAATGTAGAAGGAAGTCAGCAGGGACTTTTTAATGACAGTGCTGTCTATAACAGTATCATCAAGCAAGACATTGGCATAAATCATTGGCACTTTGCAAAGTGTCACTTCTGTCAACCTTCTAGTGATGTGATCTTTAGTCTTTCAAATCCATAGACTGGCATTTGGATCAGCTAAGCATTGTGCATCCTGTCTTGCATATTAAAGCTCTTTAGCCAATATTGTAATGCTGAAGTAATGCATGTTCTAAACTATTTTTACACAACTGACCTAGTAATAACTAAGCTTTGTTCTTGTTATAGCTTGCAAATGGAAACAAGTCTCTTACACATTTTAGGAAGTTTTCTGGAAAAAAGATAATGAAGCATAGTGATTTTTATATCATTTTAAAGCACTTTTATATCATTTTAAAGCACTTTTATTAATAAAGATTTTATTTGAAGTTCAAAGGCAATTTGTTTTGGGTTTATGATTAACTCAGAAAATAGATGCTTGTTAAAGTGATTGATTTTCACTTGGATAAATTTTTTAAAAATAGAAATAACGACATTAACAAACAATCAATTACTTTTTAAAAAATGTAGTACTGAGGATTGCACCCAGTGGAGCTCCATCACTGAGCTACATCCCCAGACCCTTTTTATTTTATTTTTGATTTTGAGACAAGTTCTCATTAATTCACTAAATTGCTCAGGCTGGGCTTGAATTTGTGATCTTCCTGCCTTAGCCTCCCAGAGTGTTGGGATTACAGTAGTGTGCCTCCACACCCAGCCTTAATTACTCTTGGATAGATTAAATAAAATTAATCTATGTTTGTAATAAGGTGGAAAATTTATATGCTGTACTCTAATTTAATGTGAACAAATGCCTGTACCCAATGGGATTGTTATTTTCATCCATGGAGCTGAAGTCCCACAGAATTTTGCATTGGTGGTTAGGATTTAAAGTTATACTGGAAAATATCTTGAGAGGCATAAAGCTTATTTCACAACTCCTTGTTTTCATCATTTTCTCCCCAAATTTTATGTTCTGAATATGTTTTTAAGACTAAATTTGAAGTAATAGAGCTCTAGTTATACTAGATTAACATTCATTATAGGTTGTTTGGTTGCAACACTGCTGCTATCTTCACTGTTTTAAAATGAAGACTTAGTTTTCAAAAACAATTTGGGGCTCGCAGCATTATTTAGAGGATGGTACAGAGGCTTCCCATGTAACTCCTGCTTCCACACAGTCATAGCTTCTCTGTTACCAATATTTATCCACCAGAGGAATATATTTGTTACAATTAATCAACCTATGTTGACACATCTTTATCACTCAAAGTCCATAGTTTACATTAGGGTTTACTCTTGATATTGTACATTCTATGGGCTTTGACAAATATATAATGATATATATCCACCATTATAGTATCATACAAAGTAGTATCACAGCCCTAAAATCCCCTGTGATCTGCCTACCCAACTTCTGACAACTGCTGATATTTTTACTGTCTCCAGTTTTGCTTCTTCCAGAATAACATGTAGTTGGAATCATACAATATGTAGGCTCTTCAAGTTGGTTTCTTTCACTTAGTAATATACATTTGAGTTTTCTTAATTTCTTTTCATGGCTTGATAGCTCATTTCTTCTTAGCACTGAATACTATTCCATTTTCTGGATCTTTCACAGTTTATCCATTTACCTGCTGAAGGACCTCATAGTTGTTTCAAGGTTTTGACAATTACTAGAGCTGTTTTTATAAACCATCCACATCCATGTGTTTGTGTAGACCACACATATTTCACTCCTTTTGGTAAATACCAAGGAGCATGCTTTTTGAATCATAATTTATGTCTACATAAGAAGCTTTTGTACAAAATGGCCAATCTGTCTTCCAGTGTATCTGAACCATTTTACATTTTCATCACCAATGAATGAGTTTCTGTCAATTGATATCCTTGTCAGCACTGGTGTTGTCTGGATTTTGGCCATTCTAATAGGTATATAGTGGTATTTCATCATCATTTTAATTTGTAATATCATGTAGTGATATCATTTACTTCACAAAATTATGTGGAACACCTTTCCATATGCTTATTTGCCACCTCTATATACTCATTGGTGAGGTCTCTGTTAAGGTCTTTGGCCCATTTGAATTGGGCTGTTTGTTTTCTTAAAGTCGAATCTTATGAATGGTTCATATGTTTTGGATAACAGTCCTTGATCAGAAATCTTTTGCATTTATTTTCTCATTCTCTTGATAATATCTTTTCTATAACAGCATACAACAGATTTGGGGCATGCTGCTGGAGAATGAACCTAGGATCTTACTCATGTTAAGCATGTGCTCTACCACTGAGCTATGCTCCTAGTCACAGATATTTTTACTTTTAATGAAGTCTAGCTTATCAATTCTTTTGTTTATGGATTGTACTTTTGGTGTCATATCTAAAATTTCATCACCGTTCCATCCCCAGTACAAACAAACAAACAAACAATAAATAAATAAATAAAATTCATCACCAATCCCAAGGCCATCTACATTTCCTCCTATTATCTTCTAGATGTTTCATAGTTTTATTTTGTTTTTTTGTTTTTTCTTTGTACCAGGGATTGAACTTGGGACCTTGTGCTTGCAAGGCAGGCGGCAGAACCACTGAGCTAAATCCCTGGCCCGGTTTCATAGTTCTGTATTTTACATTAGGTGCATGATTGATTTTGAGTTTAATTTTAGTGAAGCATGTAAAGTATGTGTCCAAATTCTTTTTTTTCTTTTTTTAGTATGGGAATTGAACTCAGGACCTTGCACTGGCCAGGCAGGTGTGGTGCCACTGAGCCACATCCCTGGCTTTTTTTTTTTTTTTGCACATAGATAATCAGTTATTGAAAAGGTTGTCTTTTCTCCATTGTATTGTCTTTGTTCCTTTGTCAAACACTATTTGACTTGTTTTTTGATTCTTTACTCAGTTCTATCAATCTAATTGTTTATTCTTTCACCAATAATACAACACTGTCTTGATTCTT
Source organism: Heterocephalus glaber (assembly GCF_000247695.1). The sequence continues at coordinate 3,587,113 of NW_004624739.1, forward strand.
AATTGCTTTAGAGTAAGTCTTTAAAAAGCCAGGTAGTGTCAGTCAGTCATTCAACTTTGTTCTTTAAGATTAGGTTGGCTACTCTGGGACTTTGCCCTCTTCATATAAATTTTAAAATAAGTTTCTCAAAACACACAAAATTACTTGCTAAGATTTTTATTGGAATTCAATCAATGGATTAATTTGGAAGAATTGGCATCTTGACAAGACTGTCTTCCTATCTATGAACATAGACTATTTCTCTACATATTTATTTGATTTCTTTACTAAGAGTTTTGTACTTTTCCTCATATAGATTTTGTACATATCTTACTACATTTTTTTACTTATATCATTTTTTTAGATGTGGATATAAACAGTATTGTAGGTTTTGGTTTGCTTTTGGTTTTTTGTTTTGGTTCTGTTGGGGTTTTTGTTTGTTTGAGATAGTGTCTTGTTTTATTGCCCAAACTGGTCTTGAATTCCTGGGCTCAAATGATCTTGCCTCCATCTCCAGAGTAACTGAGACTAGAGGCATATGCCCTCAAGCCCAGGTGGTATTGTCTGGTTTTTTTGGTACCAGGGATCGAACTCAGGACCTTGCACTTGTGAGGCAGGTGGTGGAAGGTATTGTGTTTTTAATTTTGAATTCCACTTGCTTGTTGCTGGTATATAGGAAAACAGTTGTCTTTTATATACTAACTTTGTATCATACGATATTATTATAATCACTATTAATTTCATTGAAAATTCTTTTGGTCACAGATACACATTATTTCAGGAAGAAATCTTCAGAAGCACGAGACATTGCTCTTATCACCTTACCTCCTGGTTAAGTACCTCAGGAATCTAAAATCCTTTTACAGCTGTATTGTGGATTTACACCATCTCAGTGTTCTTGGAACAGTCAAATTCCCCTTTGTCCTCCTTCCTTGGTTCCAAAGGAGAACAGAAAAGTACCCCGTGAAATTTTCAGGATGGCTGTAGACAAGAGCAGTAGTCCAAGAGCTGCTTTTTCAACTCAAAATAAAGGAAATTCTCAGAATGTCACAGAGACAGCTAGAATCCAGCTGACTAGTAATACAAGACAGAGAGAGATCATAGTGTTCTCTTGAGTCTACCCAATTTCTAGAGAACTTTTGGTATTGGAAATTCCCTTGAAGCTAGATGTGGTTGTGTGTGCCTATGGTCCCAGCTACTTGTTTGAGCTCAAAAATTTGAGGCCAGCCTGGGACACATAGTAAGATCTTGTCTCAAAACAACAAAAAACAAAACAAAATGAAACAAAAGAAATACTTTAAAATTCTTTAAGACTACCCAAAAGACAAGACATATTCTCAATAGTTGTTGAATGTTTGTTTCTTTTTTCTGTCCACTTATTTGTGGCATATTTCCATTAGAATCTTGGCTGTCTGCCTCCAAAGTGATTGAATACTAGCAGAAATGATAAAATGTTGGTTCCTCTGTTTGTATTTTTAAAATTTGTCTTCTTGGTTAGAACATGTGAAACTGTAGCTTTGTTTAGAACGAATCCTGCCTTAATAGGAAACAAGCCACTTTCTTCAAGACTAAGTTTAGCAGAACAATGGTACTATGCTCCCAGTTTTAGTTTTAGTTTTTAGTTGTAGTTTTTTCAGTGACCCAATACAGAATTAAAAGGGAGAGAATGTGAAACAACAGAAAATTGTGCTGCAAATAAAATAGATATTTAATCCTTTCTTGCAGCTCTGTGCTGACCTTCTTCCTGAGTTCGATCCCCAGTACTGGGGGAAAACCCCCCCCAAAAAACAAACAGCTTTTCTAACATTAACATTTACCACAGATCATACTTGTACAAAAAGTTTTGAAAATTCCAAAAAAAAGGCCCTATCAATCTCCTGGTTCTCCTAATTGTACATCAAGTTAGAAATAGTCCTAAAGTGGTAGCTTATTGTATAGACCTGATTGCCCTAGACTCATTCCTCACCTTTCCCCCTCATGGCCAGTGTTACAGGAGGACAAGACCCCTCTCCCCTTTCTGTATAGAAGTGGGAGATGTAAGGCCAAGAGGGAGGAAAAAGCCACTCTGTTTCTTACTCCCTCTGCCCTGGACAGCAGGCCTCCCAAAGCCCATGGTGCCTCTCAGCTCCAGTATTGTTTTGGCTATGAATAATCCTATTCCCTGGGCTCTAGTAGGGCTCTAGTAACTGCTTTTTCTCTTGGCTTTCTAGGGTAGGGGATAATGCAGTGGCTTCCTGCCTTTTCTCAGCCTGCTCAGTTTGCATGTTTTTCTTCAATCATCCATATAACTTATTTCCTCTATTTCAAATGAGAATAATGGTTCTTTATGTGATTGAACTCTGACATATCTACATATTAAGGATATTTTACCTTATCTTTTTCTAAGGGAATTTCCTCCTACCCTCATTACTCTGTCTCTACTTAAAACCATGGGGCTTGTGAATAGTGTCCTTTTAGGAAATCAGTAGATGTAAGTAGACTGAGGGTAGGGGAATGGAGGGAGGGGTGTAAGAGTCATCTGTAGGAGGATTCCGGGTAAACTGAGATCTCTCTGACACTGGGACCCCTCTGATTTCCAATTAGATTTAGGCTCCACCCTGATGGCACTAAACTTTCATCCTCTTGTTTTCTCTCCATTTCACTGCCCATTCGTTCTTCTAGACTCTCTACTAACTCACTTATGTTTTAAAAATAAAGCTTTTAGGGCCGGGGATTTAGTTCAGTGTTTCCAGCGCCTGTCTTGCAAGCGCAAGGTCCCGAGTTTGATCCCTGGTACCAAAAAAAAAAAAAAAGCTTTTATTTTACAATAGTTTAGAGTTATAGAAAAAGTGCAAGTTCCCATGTACCCCACAGCCCAATGATAGCTTTTCCCTATTATTAGTATCTTACATTAGTAGGGTACATTTTCCACAATGGATGAATGGATGCTGACATAATATTGTTAACTAACATCTGCTATACTTTATTCAGTTTCTTTAGTCTCCCCACTGGCCCATATCCTTTTGTAGTTCCAATCCTATCCAAGATTTCATATTATATATAGATGTCATGTCTTCTTAGGCTTCTTTTGGCTGTGACAGTTTCTCAGACTTTCCTTGTTCTTCCATAGTTTTGTTGATCTTGACAGTTTTGAGGAGGAATGAAAAAGTATTTTGTAGATTATCCTCCAGTTGGGATTGGTCTAATGGTTTTCTCATGATCATACTATGATGTTTAGGAACAAGATTACACATGTAGAGAGTAATTTTTATTGTATTGTACATCAGTACAAGTACCAAAGGTGACTTGTCACTGTTGGTGATAGTCTTCATCACCTGGCTGAGGCAGTGTTTGTCAGGTTTCTCTTCTGTGAAATTACTGTTTTTTTCTTCCTTTCCATACTGTACTCTTTGAATGCAAGTCACTATGTGCAGCCCATACTAAGTAGAGTTTATTCAATGTGAAGTTGGCCATGCAGGGGCAGAGAAATAGTAATGATTTACCATGTAGTTTATTGACCTCACTAGGGGTCAGAGGTGTGAGCACAAGTTCCCTTTGTGTTCCTTTATCAGTACACACTACTTACTCTCTTTATTACCTACTGGACATGGATATTCAAATAAATTATAGGAGTATTTAAAATACATTGTATAAAATTAAGTCTGAAGTGGACTGTACAGATTCATTTTCCTTTATAACATTCTGTTAGTATTAGATTTCAAGCAATGTTAGGAAGCCCTAGAGGAAGTAGAAAAATGGTATATGTAACCTGATTGTCTCACTGTATGATTGTATGTGTACCTATAATCTCATTGTCTGTGGCTGAAAGATTGTAAAAGAGTAAGAACAATTTTAAAGCCTTGGGGAAGAAGTTTTAATAGGGCTTAGTCTTTAAACTGGCATAATAAATATTGTCTGGCTTACTTTTTTCCTTCCAAGTTTGTGTTACTTATTAATTCCCCCTTGTAATCTGAGCTTTGATATCCCTCTTCTCTTTTTTTTTTTTTTGGTACTGGGGATCGAACTCGGATCCTCCCACTTGCAAGGCAGGCGGCAGAACCACTGAGCTAAATCCCCGGCTCCCTCTTCCCTTTTGATTCATTCTTTTGTGTCTGAGTTTAGTTGAGATGGTTGCCTATTTTGGGGGGTTGGCAATGACTCTGAAAGGATAACAGTTAATACAAATGCAGCTTACCTTGCCCCAAACCCTACAATAAGTTGCTAGCGTAAAGAAGGGACTCTAATCTTCCACTTTAAAATTCTTTAGTACTTTTCCTCTAAGTACTGGGGATTGAACACAAGGAGCACTGAGCTACATCTCCACCTGTCTTCTTTTTTTGAGACAGGGTCTTGCTATATAGCCCAGGCTGGCCTCAAACTTGTGTTATCTTCCTGCCTCAGTCTCCCAAGTGCTGGGATTACAGGTGTGCACCATCATGCCCAGCTTCTTCAAGCTCTATTTGAAAAACTATTTTAAAATTTTGAGCCAAGGTCTCACTAAATTGCCCAGGCTGGCCTTGATTTGTGATCTTTCCACTGCAGTCTCCTGAGTAGCTGGGGTTACATGTGTGTGCTACCATGCTCAGCTAAAATTCCTTAGTATTTTTATGACCTGATCTCATCCCATTCTTAGCTCTGTAGCTGACTATCTTCATCTAACCCTTAATTGTAATATTTGTATTGGTCATCTGCAAGTGATAAGTATCTAGATAACAAGTAGTCATTATTTTCACTGAGACCCAGTCTTAGGGTTTTGATCCACTACATAATTCTTGCTTGTTAAAATATAGATATTTAGGGCCAGGGATTTAGCTCAGTGGTTCTGCTGCCTGCCTTGCAACCACAAGGACCTGAGTTTGAACCCCAGTACCAAAAATAAATAAATAAATAAACAAATAAATAAATAAAATATAGATACTTAGATATTTCCCTCAGTATCATTTAGAGGAAAAAATATCTTAACAGGTCAGTAGCATTTGGCAGATATTTTAGGATCTTTTCACAGTGGAGTTTAAAAAACAAACACGATCTCATTCTGCCTGTATCTCCCATTAAAAAACAAATGGGAATGAAAGCAAGGGAGAAAAACAATGTCTTGGAGACAGAGTACCAAATGACTTGCCTGCCAGAGTGACCAGGAAAGCAGAAGTGACATGCAGTGAAAAGAAAGGGGTTGTAGGACTGGGGATTAGCTCAGTGGCACTGCACCTGCCTGGAAAGTGCAAGGTCCTGAGTTCCATCCCTGGTACCAAAAAATAAAAAGACAGAAGGAAAAGAGTTTTAGAAGAATGAACACAATGGCAATTCTGAAGATGGGTGATTACCTCTTCTTGCCTTTTCTAGAAAATGTCATACGTGGCCAGTAAGGACGAAAGTGTTTTTTGGATTTCAAATGGTGAGGGGAGAAGGAGAAAGTCAAGTCCATCAAGCCCAATGATGAACATAAATGGTGGCAGGTCAGGGTGAAGATAAACTCCCAAAAGTAAATCACCCATTATATATATGTGTGCTGACATAGATACATACTTCATGCAGTGTTTATTTAATAATTATGACTATTTTTAACACATTGAGGAAAGATATTATTTAACCTTTTATAGGCCAGTTAGTGGATTCTTACATTTGCATGCAGCTAGAATTATTTTCAGGTGGAGGGGTTCTTTGTTATTTTCAGTATTGTTCCTACTCAGAAGCAAACTAGTGGGAAGATGGCATTTTAAATGGGTGTATGATATAGCTGGAAAGAACTGTGCATTTTCATCACTTCCCACCTTCCTAAGCATCACAATGTAAGTCTTTGCCAAATGCAAGTAGAAAGGAAAGGGCCATGCGGACATTCTCTGGTTGGCCTTGGACAATGCTGACAGCACACATCAGGCACTCAGCACTTTTCAAGTAGCAGCCAATGCCCCGCTATTCAACTTTAACCCGGGAAAAGGAGGTCATCTCAGAAAAGAGAAGCACATCAGAGGTTATGCTGGTGGTCTCCTGGAGAAGGTTGTCTTTTGAGATTTCCTTTAGCTCAGTGTCAGCACCCTCTTTAGGGATAGAAATGCAAGTCCTTTTCTGTCAAGGGATAAGTTATATGTAGATTCATCTTTTCAAGCTGAGGGGGAAAAATGGTTTTTATCTCTGAGCACTGGAAGAAATCATATTAACATTTTTGAGCATTTATGAAGTGCTTAGGGTCTTGCATAAATTGTTTCATTTAATCCTTAAAATAATCAGAGCTACACCTCATTTTTCTCTTAAGATTAGCTTCTTCCTTTAATAGACATTGTGATTAAAATGTCATAAAATTACATCCTGTCCCCGACCTATACTTTAGTATAACTGTATCATATTATAAAATTTTCTGTCTGACCTGACTTGCATTTAGGCTTAAATATGCTTTGTTTTTCTACACAGCTCCTCTTATGCTATCGTTTATTACCATGAATTATGAAGATAGAAGATGCCTGTTCTAGGCTCTGCCCATGCACACTCAGGGCTATGTATGGTATGGTTTACAGGGCTTTAGACCTAAGCATATGGGAGAGTCATGCTCATTTCCATATCTCATCATTAGGCTACACACTTCTAGCTTAATATGGTAGGCTGAATAATGGTCCCCAAACAGATACACAACCTTACCCCTGGAATCTGTAGCTGTTACCTTATATAAAAAAGCACTTTGCATATGTGATTGAATTAAAAATATGAGATGGGGAGATTATCCTAGATCATCAGTGTGGGCTCAATGTAATCACAGCAATCCATAAGAGGGATGTAGGATGCAAAGAAGAAAAGAGAGGGAGAAGTCCATGTGATGATGACAGAGCACAGAATTATAACTTTGAAGATGGAGAAAAGAGCCATAAACCAACGAATATAGGCAGCGGCTAGAAGCTAAGAAAAAGCAAGGAAACAGACTCTCTCTTAGTCTCTAGAAAGAGCCAGTCCTAATGATACATTGACTTTAGCCCAGTGAAACTGATTTAAGACTTGTGATCTCCAGAACTGCGAGATATTAAAACAAAACAAAACAAAACAAAACAACTGTGAGAGAATAAATTTATGTTGTTGTCTTAGTTTGGGCTATTATAACACAAATATTATAAGCCAAGTATACTTATTTCAAGCAGTTCTGGATCCTGGGAAGTTCAAACTCAAGGTGCCCACAGATCCAGTGTCTGGTGAGGGCATACCTTCTGATTTGCAGATGGCTGTCTTCTTTTTGTAGCCTTACATGGTGGAAAACAAAGAAATAAGAAACAAACTCTCTGTCTTCTTATAAGGTACTGCTGTCATTATGAGGGCTGCACTCTCATCACCTAGTTACTTCTTAACGGTCTCATCTTCAAATACCACAACATTTGGTGATTAGATTTCAACATTTGAATTTTAGCATGATACAAACATTCAGATCTATCCCCGGTACCAAAAGAAAAAAAAAAAAAAGAAAAAAAATTCAGATCATAGCAGTTATTTTAAACCACTATGCTTGTGGTAATTTGTTACAGTAGGGGTAGGAAACTAATACACTTATAGCCAGTAAAAAGTTTAAGTCTTATAAGACAATTATGCAAAGCTGTCAAGTTAATTGTACAGAGTGCAAAACACAGGACATCACAATTATCAGTTCTAAAGATTATATATTGAGTAGAAACCCACCATTCGTCTTTGTCCTTCTTTACCACTGCTGACATTACTCCACCCTACTCCACCCTTATAACTGTACACACAGGAACCAAACAGCTTTTCTCTGATTGATGTTTTAGTCTTTATTTATTTTTTTGTTTTGTTTTGTTTTTTGGTACCTGGGATCGAACTCAGGACCTTGTGCTTGCAAGGCAGGCACCATGACACTGAGCTAAATCCCCAGCCCTACTATTTGGAATCTTTAATCCCAGGCATTGGGGTGTAAAGATAATCTCAATTAGAAGCAATATCTCAAGAAATACATTAAAATGATAGTGGAAAAAAGAGGAATTTTAGTGAAGTATCAACTACTAAACTTTTAAGGAACATTTTAGTACTAAAATCAACTCTAATAGGCAATTAGGAAACTGAATGTTCTGGCAATTAAAGTATTTGTATGATTCAGAGTAGTTGTATATCAACAACTGGTTTTCAAAGAATACAATACGTTAAAATTTGGCTAATGCTGAAGGTAAATTGAAAGTAATTTTTTTAACTACAGCAATTCAGATCTTGTACAGTATTATGCTCTGCATCTAGAGCATCACTGAGGACCTCTCTCTATGCTTCTGCCCCTTCATACCACTGGTAGCAAATTTAGTGCCTCATTGGTCCTGAAGAACAAAATGCTGAAAAATATTTCCTTATGATCACTTTTATAAATTGAAATCAATGTAGTTACCCTTTCTCAGAAAAGAGTGTTGGTGGATGATAGCAAATTCTAAAAGAAAAGAATAAGATTTTTGGAGTCTGTGTATAATTTTTCCCTATCCCTCCATCCTGCTGGGGATTAAAATAGTAAAGCTGAGCTAAGAAAATCAGCTTGAATGTTTGCTATAGCAACTTAAATTCAAATTACAGTTTGAGAAGACAAATATTCACATTTCTCTGTGCCTGTGTGCACTAAATTACAAGACCCGTGTTGGTGGAATCACCTCATTGTGGCTGTATTTCCGGAAGTGCTGGCGTTCCCCTGACTAGCATTTTTAAGAACAATGTTACCGTTCAGGCCAGAGAAAGACAAAAAGGAAATGATAAAAATATTTCTACTACTTGCAATAAACATTTCAAGAAAACATAAAGCAAATTACATATATTCCCGAAAAAAGCAAGCTGCTAAATGAGTTCCTTTTGGACATTTATTCCTCCTAAAAGCACAGCTTAGAATCATTCAGTCACCAATTGTCTAGTCACTGAGTATTAGAAACTGAAAATCTGAAAGCATGAAATAGCATTCTGTTCAGAAAATGTGAGATGGGAAACATTAGAATATGCAGTACATATTATAGACAGGAAATATTAGAAAGTAAACTAGGCAAAATTCTCTCTTGCATTTTATTACCTCCTGAATGGAAGGAAACATTTCTGGATACACTATCCTAAAACACACATTTTTTTAAAAGAGAGAGATGTGCTTAAAAAAAATCATTTTTATGCTTTCCTTTTTGGTAGCAATATCAGTACTAAATATTGGCTAAATAGCTTGATCTAGACATAAAAAAATGATAGTGTCCTCTTTATCATTGAATATTTTAAGGCAAAGATGGTCAGTTACCTTGAAAATACTGTAAGTTTTGAATTCTAGGTGCACAAAGAATGTCATCCATATCTGGGATCATTAGTGGGAGTATAGACCTATAGGCCGTCTTTGAATTCTAACACTAGACTTACTAAAAATACACTGGGGATTTAGCTCAGTGGTTCCCGCGCCTGCCTTGCAAGCACAAGGTCCTGAGTTCAATCCCCAGTACCAAAAAAAAAAAAAAAGAATAAAAATGGCTTGCGCTGTGGTGCACTCTAGTAGTTCCAGCTACTGGGTAGGGGGTGAGAGGGATGTGGAGGGGGGTTAGATAGGAGGATCCCTTGGGCCCAGGAGTTTGAGGCCAGCCTAGAGGTGTTTACATAATATTTCTCATCTTTTATCAGACAAATGATGTTTTTTTTAAAAAATTAGAAAATCAGTCAATTAAAGTGAATTTTAATTCTTTTTTATAAGTGATTAATTCAATTTTATTTTATGGCAATACAACAATAACGTATAAAATAATTGATAGGCACATATATTCTATAACATACTCAAACTTGTGGTTTCAAATGCTGAAATGATAAGTCTCTTTATTAAATTGATTTAATGTTGCTTTTGAGGTGGTTTCATTGTTAATTGAGTCATCCTGTAGTAAGACAGGCAGATTTTAAAATGTAATTTATATCTCTGTCTTTCAGCTCATTGCTCATTTTAGGGATATACAGTAGTCTAATTTTACATATTATTTTTCAACAGTATTAGAATGATCAAAGTAACAGCTGTCATTGAAAGTTTCTTCGGGGACTTGAGTGATTTAAAATAATATGCCTAAAATACCAGTTTTCCCTCTTAGTTATTATGATCCTCCAGGCAGGCTCTATATCCATCTTTCAGAGAGAGAAATAAGTTGATGTTTTTATATGCCTTTTTAGCAGTGTCTAACAATTGCACTTATATTTTAAGTGAGCTGATCAGATAAAATATTGTTCAAGTTCACCATTGAGTTTTAAGAAAACTTAAAATTAATGTCATGTTTTTTTCCCTGTTAAAACAAACCTCTGAGATTTCACCCTCAGGCTTTGACAGCTAACAATTAACAAGGGTTTGAAGAATGCTCTTACCACCATTTTCCTCTTGAGAACTTTGTAAGCTTTGCATGTAAATGCAAACAAAATTTTTAAGGCTTTTGATCTTGGAGATTCAATCAAATCTCCAAATCTCCAGAGCAAATTTAAGGATTACAGGCTAAAACAAGTACACATATGAAAGCATGACAAATTTATAATAAATATGTGGTATTGATCCCAAACAAGAATATGATGGATTTATATTTTGTGAGGACATTCTAGTCTGAGTCACTAAAAAAAGAATAAAAATAAGTGTCACTGGGATGGGTCAGAGTGGGAGGAAGATGGCAGAAGTCTTTCTATTGAGTGCATTCATATTCATATTCATTTATATGCAAATAAAAGAACACCTTACACTCAAAGGCTTCATTTACTATAATCCTGGGCCGGGGGGTGGGGGGCAACTTGTTCTGAGCAGAATGAAATTCAATTCTAGTCAGACCTCGGTCACTAGGGAATTGATATCCCAAAGGCCTTTTTTGTTTCCCTTGTGTGAAGATCTGAGGGAGCTGGTATTTAACTGTGGGAGCATAGGAAGCTTCTTGCTAAGCAAGACAATGACCAGGGTTTGTGGAATTACTGTAGCTGGAAGTAGTGATTGTCATTCTGAGAGGTGATCTATGCATTCTCTCTCCCACTTAGTAGCAGAGGTAGCAAGTTGACCTGGTCATTCCAGGTTCAAGTGTCATTGATTGGCTGACACGGACAAGGCAAGATGTGAATCTACTTGACATTTCCCTCAACCAGCATCTTAGATGTATTATACATCTTAGATGTATCCCCCTTTATTTTGTTCATAGTTTTAGCAACAGTAGCATGCAGAGACATCACCTTGTTTGCATCATAGAGACTCTAGGAAGAAAAAAAGGTCTTTCATAATCTTATATAGGCATTTTCACATGCCACAACTATTAAAAGAAGTTGACTGAACTATAGCAATTACTAAAGTGATCAGAACTGGATACAGTTGTTTCTAAACAGGAACATGATATTGTTTCTTTGGTACTGTGAACTAAATTGTTGCTTTCTTCCTTTACACATATTAAATATTTAGAAAAGTGACATTTAATGAGATGGTTCCTTTTTCGGTTTCCCCCGTGGAATTTATACAAATCTGCTTATGTGAAACTTGAGAAATTAATTTCAATATTTAAAAACTTTGTTGGGCCAGGGATTTGGCTCAGTGGTTCTGGCGCCTGCCGCGCAAGCGCAAGGTCCCGAGTTTGATCCCTGGTACCAAAAAAAAAAACAAAACAACTTTGTAGGGCTGGAGATGTAGCTCAGTGGTGCTGTGCCTGCCTGGCAAGCACAAGGTCCTGAGTTCAATTCCTAGAAAAATAAATAAATAGAAAATAAAACTTTGTGACAAGGAACATATTTCTGTTCCTATGCTGGATACATACTTTGATTGCCTTCTTTAAGCCTTGATGTCTAAGCTCTCTTATTCATAAATCTTTATTAGATATACTCTGTATGTACAGTCAGTGTACTTACTTTGTTGCAAATACTAAGTCTCGAAAGCACAATACCTCATGAATCTTCCATTCTAGTGAGGGAGAGAAAAAAGAGATAAAGAAAAAAAGTAAAATTAAAATAATTGTGCAAACTTTTCATTAAGGATATAAGGTGCTGTGAAGGGTAATAACTAGGGGTACAGGTTGAGGGAATCTACTTTAGAAAACATAATAATGAAAGATCTTATTAAGAGTTTGATATTTAGCTGTGTGCAGTGGTCCCCACCTATAATCCCAGGTACTAGGGAGACTGAAGCAGGAAAATTGAAAGTTTGAAATTAGCCTGGGCAACACTACAAGACCTTGTCTCAAAAATAAAAATAAAAAGGTAAAGAGTTAAGAATGAAGGAGCAAAATAAAAGGTAGATGATGCTAGGAAACACTGAGATGCAGGAAAATAGACTTTATGAAGATAGAAAAGAGATCTGGGGATGGAGGAAGATGAGAGGGAAGGGGGAGAGCAAGTAAAAAGGATCAAGGTGCAATGTGTGTTTGTATGAATTCCCCATGATGAATGTATTTATTGTGTATCACATACTAATAAGAAAAAGAGTTGAGGATATAGGTCAGTGGTAGAGCACTTGAGTAGGATGCATGAGGCTCTAGATTCAGTCCCCAGAATTCCCCCTTCCCCCCACAAAGTTTGTATTTAAACAAAGACTTGAAGACTGAGAAGTTAACCACATGAAGAGCACTCTAGGTTAGGGAACAGCAAACACAAAGCCTCTGAATCTCTTCAACTTTCAGCTTGACTATTATCTAGAAGATGATGGTACTCTGACAGATGCTATTGTAAGTTCAGTAAGTCCCCAACTATTGAACATTCAAGTTGTGAACTTTCGTAGATATAAACAGACCTTGAATTAGAAACATTCATAGACTGGAACAAATGGGGGAAGTAGCTCACGTGTCTGGTGGACATTGTCTCAGTTGTGCTGCTGAGTGATTGCTGTACAGTGCAATAGTGTACAGTAGTATAGTGCTCAGTCAGAGCCCAGGATGTCTGGAAGCAAAAGGAAAAGCAGTGGTGATATGGAGCAGACTGGTAGGAAGCACAAAGCGATCAATATACAATACATTATATATTTGTGTCAAAGTTGTATAAGACTCACTTTGTCAGACTTAGGAATGTTCTCCCAGAAGGGAACTCATTTGTAAGTTAGGGACTCACTGTAATTTAGGAGTTAGATCTAAGTTTAGCCCATCAGAAATACATGACACTGCTCTATTCTCTTTATTTTTTATTTTTTTGAGACAGTCTCACTTTGTAAGGCAGGTATGCCCTGAGCTCACTATGTAGCCCAGGCTGGCCTCAAACTAGTGGCAATCCTCCTGCCTCAGCCTCCTGAGTGCTGGGAGTACAGATATGCACCACTATGCCTGGTTGCACTACCTTCTTTAAACAGAGTAGAATTAAAAAGATCTGCTTGTGATTGGAGTATGTTGGGCATAGGAAAGTAGAAGGTATAATAATGGCAATTACACAAATCGGAGTGAGTGGTTATTTTACTTTATCTGATCAAAATTCTTGTCCTCCCAAGAGTACTCTGGAGCATTGGGCTGGGGATTTAGCTCAGTGGTTTCGCCGCCTGCTGCGCAAGCGCAAGGACCCAAGTTTGATCCCTGGTACCGAAAAAGAAAAAAAAAAAAGAAAAGAGTACTCTGGAGCAGACTTAACAGAGTTCAAAATTGTATTAATGAAGAAATACTGTGGAGTGTCACCTCTATCCAAAAGTCCCATGCCAGTGTAGACCTATACTTTCTGGGGTTATCTCCAAACTGGTTTGGGAGGAGTGGGTTACTGTTTCACTGGTGTTATGCTAGATATTAATCATCTAATCATGTCACACAAATGCTTCCAGTGGAATCCTGTTCATCTTGTATGTGCAGCAAAGCTAGAGAGCTGCCTAGATGTCTAACCCAGTTTCCAAATTCTGGATTCCTCTTACATACACACCCACATGGATCTGTGGAGAACGAGAGGACTCTCTCAGCCACCTGTGCAATCAGGGAGACCCACAGGAAAAGCAATTAAGTTCATTTCAATTCAGATGACTTTCCCCTAAGTGCCATTGCCCCACCCTTTACTCTCCCCTAAGGCAAAAGGTGCAGGGAAACAGTTCTTGTCTGAGTGTCTTTAAACTTTAAATTCTGCATTTCTGTGATTCCTAACTGGACAAGTACATTTAGAAATCAAACTCAAAGCTGGGTTGGGAAGGCAGCCAACTCTTTGCCCATTGCACCTGGTCCTTTAAAAGATAATTTAATGTAAGGCAAAAAAAAAAAAAAAAAAAAAAAGCATTGGGAGTGTTCTCTCTGAAAGGTGAAAAATGCTTTTAACTTTTACAGACATAGTCTAAAGACAGCAGCAGACAATTTATACGTATAATTCCCCAATTTGATGTAGTAGTTAAACTGTTTTATCTGGCCTTTGCAATGATAGAAAACACACTACTATATAGCTCTGATATAACAACAACACAAAACAGAAATAGAATGTAGACAGATAAAATTGCATAATGCCCTCACGATGGTGATTTGAGAAACAACTGCTACATTCCATTAACTGAGAGAATGCCTGCAGACTTCTTAGAAGAAGCCATTATAGTCTAATTAGGAATGCAGGTAAGTACACCTGACCCATCTGAGCCTTTAAGTACATTTTGAAAGTGAATTCAAAGCACAATTTTAAAATACAGTTAGTGCTTAACTAAGTTTACATTTAGTGCTTTCTCTCTTTAGCAAAATGAATGTGAAACAGAATAGTTTATAAATCATTTTCCTGGCTAAGATGCTAGTTGCCACAAACTGATCATTTGGATGAAGAGTGATAAAATTGAAAAAAAGGAATACCAATGTAAATGTGTTAGGGAATAAAATTGCTAATTAAGCCAGCTTTAAATTGGTTGTCAATGTCAGTATAAATCCTCAGATAAAAGCTCTATGTATAAATCATAAAATCTAGGACATTTAAAATACTTGTCAAGTTTGAGTGACTTTGAAAGATAATATGTACTAAAAACAAATTTGGGCATGTTCAATTAAAGCAATATTTTCATTCTATATTTACTTATAGCTATACCATTAAAGTGTTCATTTTACATTTGTTTATATTTTTTAGCTAGAACACAGAAGTGTTTGGCCTTCTTTCGATAATCTACTTAATAAGATAGCTTATTTTTACATTAACTATCTCACTATATTATCGTCACAATATAAACACCCTTCCATTAGATCTTTTAAGTAGTTTTAAGTGATCAAGTGAAGTGGTTAGTATTTAGATAAGTTCTTCTCAGTAGTAATTACCTATACAGAATAGAACAAAGCAAAAGAATTTTTTGTACATTAAAAATAATCAGTTTTTAAAATTCCTTCACTTTTATTTACCAACTTAATGTAAAATAGGATCTTTGTTTTTTAAACAGTTTACAATTTTAAAATCAGGTGTATTTATAATCAGTATTCAAAAAAATTTCCTGGTAAAGCATACCAACCAATTAGAAATCTATGTGAGAATTTTCTTTTGGGGCATTAATATCAAATTTAGTTTTTATTTGTATCAAGGTTATATGCACATGAGTTTAAAAAATTAAATTGTTCATAAACCCTTGGTAAATAGCATAATAGCGGGTGTATTATGTAACACAAACATATACTAATAAGAAAAAGAGTTGAGGATGTAGGTCAGTGGTACAGCATTTGAACAGCCTGCCTGGGGTCTGGGTTCAATCCTCAGGACACCCCGCCCCAGGCACCCTAACCCCATTTCCCGTTCACAAAAGGAAACCACTTTTTAACAATTTCAGCTGTTGTTCTTGGTATTTGACTCTGTACCACTAAATCTTATGTTCTACTTCTTTTTATTCTTAGGTACCATCTATTGACTATGGAAAATAAGAATGTATCTTTCTTGTACTCATTGCCACCAGTATTCTCATTACTGCCTGCTACATTTCTAGTTTTCCAATTTTCTTCATATAATTACATTGTAATTTTGTTTTGTTTAATAGCCAGTGTTTATATTATCATGATTACATAAATGCTATTTATAGCTGAGCCACTTTTTTTTTTTTGGTACTGGGACTCAAACCCACAGGGGCTCTACTGCTGAGCTACATTTCCCGGCCTTTTTAATATTATATTTTGAAACAGGATTTTGTTCAGTTGCCCAGGCTGGCCTCAAATTTGCAATCCTCCTGCCTCATTCTCCCCAATAGCTAGGATTACAGGTATGTGCTACCATACCTGGCAACCTAGATCATTTTTCAAAAATAATTTATTTTAGTTATTTTCGTTTATTTAACTTTCTATGCACTTATGACCAGTTTATCCACAAATCTTTTTCAAGTGAAACAGATCTCTGTTATTGTATTCAAACACTTCAGGAGTTCCATCAGTATTTGTTGTTGTTTCGATGAGTCTCCTGGAGCCTTAGCTGGTTTGTTTTAATTTGAGCCAGTTGCTCTTTAGACTTCCTTCATAGCTATTATTCTGGGATCTTTTACCATCCTCCAGGGTAAACAAAATTTTGTCTGTAAAGGGTCATATAATAAATATTTTGAGCTTTTCTAGGCCATCTAGTCTCAGATGTATTTACTCAGCTTTGGCATAGCACAAAAGTAATGGCACAAAAGCGTGTACATGAATGAATGTGACTATGTTCCAACAGAACTTTATGGATGCTGAAATTTGAATTTCATTTACTTTTTGTGTCATGAAATACTCTTATTATTTTTTTAAAAATACCTAAAATTGTGAAAAGCATTCTTAGCTCTTGGGCCATATAAAAACAGGTGTCAGGCTGAATTTGGCTAATGAGCTATTTCCCTGCTTTAGAGAATTTGCTTTGCCTGTTTTGTGTAGGATATCATGTCTTTTTTTTTCTACTTCACATTCTTATTTTGGTAGAGCATATCTTTTTTTTTTTTTGGTGCCACGGATAGAACTCGGGTCTTTGCGCTTGCGAGGCAAGCAGCAGAACCACTAAGCCAAATCCCTGGCCTGGTAGAGCATATCTTTTAACAGCTTCCTTAAATAGTTTTGAGGTCTTAAGTAACTGAAGTCCATTATTTTACCTTCACATTTTCAGATTTATAATTTTGAAGGCATTTCTCCATTGTCTGCTTTCCATTATTATTACTGAAAAGTCTGATACCATTCCGATTCTAAAACTTGTGTTTTCAAAAAAACTAAAATCTTTTCTTTGCTCTAAAGTTCTGAAATTTCATCATGATTTTTTCCAGTACAGAAGATTTCACTCAAGGCTTTGCTCATGCCAGTCAAGTACCCCCACCAAGCTACATCCTTTTCCTCTTCTCTCACTTTTTTTTGAGATGGAATTTCACTGTGTTGACCAGGCTGGCCTTTAACTTATGATTTTTCTGCCTCAGCCTCCCAAGAACCTGGGATTACAAACATGTACCACTCACTGTGTGGCTCAGATGTTGTTGCTGTTGTTTAATAGAGATGTGGGTCTATTTTTTTTTAATTTTTTTTGGTACCAGGGATCGAATTTGGGTCCTTGCACTTGCGGTGCAGGCAGCAGAACCACTGAGCTAAATCCCCGGCCCTTGTGGGTCTATTTTTTAATCCATTGTGCTGGGTACTCCATTGATCATTTCATTCTGGAAACTCCTATCTTCAAGTGCTGAGACATTTTCTTGATTTCTTCACTGATTTTCTTCAATTGCTTTTTGGAATTCCTATTAGCAGATTTTTGATGTCCTGAATTGCTCCTCATTCCTTTGCATCTTCTTTCACTTTTTTCTAATGTGTATGCTTTTTTTTTGCTTTCCTTTCTTGGAAATTATCATAATCCCTTTACAGTTATTTTTTTTGCTAGTGGTTGAACCCAGAGCCCCATAAATGCCATTGAGCTGCATCCCAACGCCCCTCAGTGAATTTTTTATTTTTCATTTTCATGGTTTCTTTCTTGTTCTCTAATTTTTTTGTGAAGTATCTCATCCTTCTTTCATTTCTTTTTTTTTTTCTTTCTTCTTTGTGTGTGTGTGTGTGTACATGCGCGTATGTGTGTGTGTGCAATGCTAGGGATCAAATCCAGGGCCTCATACATGCTAGCAAGCACTTTACCACTGAGCCACATCCTCATCCCTTGTACATCTGTCATTGGTATAATAAACAACTTTATTGTCTTTTTAAGGTGTAACTATTTTGCGTTTTGAAAATTTTCTATATGTAGTTTATATTTCTTCCAAGTTGCTTTTTTCCTCTCTTGTTTTTGTTAGTTGGCTTGTTAGTAGAGATTTTTTCATATGTCTAGCTGTCTGTGATTAAGAATAATAAACTAAAAATGTGATGGAAACTTTGAACAGGTGGATAGAGCTTGTTGACTTTGAACTTTACTGTAGGTTGATCTCTGTGGGTGTGTTGGTAGGGAATGTGCCAGAATATGTCTTTAGGTATGTCTTCTTGGGCTGGTCATATTACCCAGAAAAGAATTCCTGCTTAGAACATATAAATCTGACTGCATGCATTTTGGAGTGGAATAGTGAAAGAGGACTGAGGATTTTAAAGTTTAATATGTAAAACTTCTTTAATCTTCTTATTTTTTTTAGTATGATATTTTCATCTCAGTTGGGCCTGGGTTCTCCCAATCTTCTTCACAGAATAAACATTTTTGTCCTCTACTGAGATTGAGGAGCTGCATGGAATTGAGGAAAGAATAGGAATAGCTCTATATTCACCTGTCACTTCTAGAGTGATTTATTTGTAATGTTAATTTCTGAGCTATTTGGGATATATATATATATATATATATATATATTTTCAAAATAGGTTGCTTCTCACCTATTCCCACTGCCAGCTTAGAATTTAGTTTTTTGGAATCTAATTGCCCAGACATACACATGATAACCTGATATTAAAGAGACCAGATATGAGAAACACAATTGCCAAGAGATTCTTTTGGTTCATAGACATTCCCTTATTAAAAAGATCACCCCTAAATCTCATTATTATGGTTCAACAAGGCTAAAAAGCCACAGTGACAGGTATAAAGACACAATAAAAAAGTCTTTAAATTCTTTAGCTAAAATAATCATTCAAACCACTGAGATGGAGGGTTAAAACCAAAAACACACACTAATAAATAAAATCTATTGTCTTTAGATACATAATTCACATCAGGTAAAAAAAGAACCTTAAAACAGTTTTTTAAAAATCAGACTCATAGATAACTTCCATAAACAGTTAGGTGTAGGACCCAGCTGATTACAATCTACTCCAGTCTCTTAGAAACAAACTAAACTTGCCTAAGTGCCTAAACTTGGCTCCTCCCCTTAATCACCCCAATCTGTCTTTGCATTATGATTCTTATGTTTGGGCTATCCATTCTTAATCTTTTGATGAAATTTATTTCTTTTTGTCTAAAGGCTGCCGAACTTTAAATGGTCATACATAATTGAGCCAACGATAAATGTGCTGAATTCCTTATACCAGTCCACTAGATCAACCCTCTAGAGAGAGTTTGTAACTACTAAACCCCAACATGTTTTCTATCAATGGCACCTTAAATTAAGTCTCTAAAAAAAAAAAAATCTCTGACTTCCAGGCCCCTACACTGATGCCTTGAATTTTCAAGGAAAAACAGATATTTGACATTTTTCAGAATGATACCTGCTTTTCAGAGGCAGAATAATAGCTTAAGAGAATTTTGCATCATTATCTCATGAGACATTTATTGATGCCATCTCTTTATGGTCACTGCTATGATAAAAAGCAAGTACTACATGAAAATCAGAACAAGAAAAGAATGTGGTAATGTCAGTTTGATTGCAAGGTTTGAGATATATAGTACCAAGTAAGTGTACCTCAGGAAATAATTGTTAAGAATTAGGTAAATATATGATTCTTTAAAATTTTGTTTTTTAAAAGCAGCATATATATGTAAAATTTTTTTTTTTTTAGTACTGAGCCTTCATACTGAGCTCTATCTCCAGCCCTTTTTTATTTCCTTGCTTTGAGAAAAAGTCTTGCTAAGTCACTAAGTTGTCCAGGCTGGTCTCAAATTTGGAATTCTCCTGCCTCTGCTAAGCAGTGCTGGGATTATAGGCATTTGCCACCATATCTGACCATAAATACTGATTAAGTGTTCAGAGCAAACTAGTTCATAAATGTGCTTTTGATTTAGGAGTATAGTAAAGAGAAAAAAATTACTAAGACATTCACAATGCTATGTACCATGAAGGTTTGGGTACCCCTATACTAAATAGTCTTAAAGGTCTTCCCAAATTACCTTATCCTATGACAACTGCTAACTCCAAGTTAAAGCCCTGGGACTTGAATGTTGTAGGAAACAGAGAGCTAGAGTTTGACACAGAGCAGTCAGGACTTCTTTGTAGTACTAAGAGTGTGAGTAGTCTAGTTCTAACCACTTTTACACAGAAGTGGAACTTAGGGCAATATATGTCCCATACATTTTCCTTCCTATTTTCCCATTTAGATGTAGGTTACTGGCTAAGAGTATCTATCTCTTCAGCTAGCGACATAGCTAGCTCAGTGTTAGAGTACTTGCCTAGCATGTATAGTTCAGTCTCCTCATGCTGGGAAACAAAAGCAAAAACAAACAACAGCAACAAAAACAAATATGCCTTTTGTTGAGGAAACTGCCTTACTGGGTCATGAAATAGAGTCTCAGCCAAGGGGCTGAGCAGAGATTTGTTCTTGGCAAGCTAAACTGAAACTTGAAATAAATTTTCACACAGAGCAATACTGTG
Source organism: Heterocephalus glaber (assembly GCF_000247695.1). The sequence continues at coordinate 3,607,652 of NW_004624739.1, forward strand.
ACTATTTTATATAGTTTAACCAGTCTAGTTTTTAGCATTTATCAAATGTGTAAGAATAAGTTAGTAACATTCAGATTTTTAGCTTTCTGTGCATAAAATGCCCAAATTACTGACCATGATCTTTTTCTGAAAATATTTGGTAAACTCATTGCATTGTTAGAAGCTTTCTTACTGGCAACTTCCCTAAATTCTATTTACTTTATTAAAAAAGCCAAATTCCTCAGAGCAAACAACCAACAAAAACACTGAGAAAATTAAACAAGCTTTAATGTTCAGATACGCTGACTGATTAGAAAAAGAAAACTGTGTTCATATCAAGAAAGATTTGTATGGTTTAATGAAAATATTAACAACAATGAATTGCTAAGTTGCTGCAAGTTTAAAACACATTCCTTTGAATTAGTTTCTCAATCATGTAGGAACTCATCCTGAATGTGAAAACTGCTCTCTTATATACAGCAGTTTAATCAAAGAAGAAAAAAGATTAGGTGACCTTCATCCAAATTATTCAAATAATGCCCAGCGTATTTGGATGTGCAACTTTAAGTAGACAAGAAGGCAGAGCAAATATTTCTACATAAATATCCTGTTGTTTTTTATTCTGAGTTTTAATTTTGAAAGGTATAAATGAAGCTTTTTTCCCCCTCAACTCAATCAATGTGTTTAACAATAAGTTTTATTATATATAATTAGGAGTCAGATAATTAACCCTAGGTTCCTTATAACTTCCTTTTTCCTATTTTGTAGTAAACCCAGTATTTTCTTTTACTGAAGAGAATGTAATGAAAGTTTATATACCCATAAATATCTTGCTAATGTATTTTATATATAGATATATCTCAATCATATACTGAATCACTTTTTTTTTTTAAAGGAAAACCAGGGCTGGGGATTTAGCTCAATCGTTTCGCCGCCTGGTGCGCAAGCGCAAGGACCCGAGTTAGATCCCCAGTACCAAAAAAAAAAAATTAAAGGAAAAACATTGGAAAGCACTGCATTTAGAAGATTAGCTCTTTGTGGTATACTCTGATATATAATACTATCTATAAACTTTGTCAAGTCATTTAACTTTTCCATGCTTCAGTTTCCTTATCCATAAAGCACTAAAACTGATATTTCCTGCATATAATACATATGCCATATGCCAACTCTCAGACTTTCAGTTTCTGAGTACTCAGGGCCTCATGGGTTCATATATTTTACTCCGTGGGTGTATACTTCCTTGATTCTTTTCTTCTAAGTCTACTCTTCAAGAAATTTCTTGCCTAAATTTAGAAAGGGATCTAAAGTGCTACCAGTTATATAAAAGCTGTATACAGTCATAATAGGGTTGGAGGAGGCAAAATGTATAACTAGGCTTAGCAGTATTGCATGCATTCCACACACTATCTTGCCACACTCGCCAGTATGCCTTTAATTACAAGACTGAGTCTTCAGAATGGCTGAAGAAATTATTTAGTCAGCAGTTTGCTTGAGTAAACATGTGTGATGCGGTTGTTTCTGCCTCCTGTCCCCCTATCCCTTATATTTGTTTCCAACTTCCTGTCACTACTGACCTTAATAATAATCTCATATTCTTAATGATTTGGCAACATTTAATAATTAATGTTAATGGAGGAAATCAGTAGATTCCAAAAGCCAAAAAATTTCTCGGACACATTATTAGCTGGAACTAGTTGTACGGAGTTATTGAGTTGTTGAAAGATGGTACTGCAGAGTAAAGGGTAAAATCTTTCCCCATCTTGAGTGCTGCAGAATCCAGAAAAATGTAGGCCTCTTCTTCCAACAAAGCAATGAACATGTACAAAGACAGAGTTATAAATATCACCCAAGCATTCCCCATACTAGAGGAAAACACAGTGATGCCTGCTGAAGCTAAAAGTAATGTTTAAAAACCAGCTCACATGCTACAAATATTATGTATTGGTTTCTGCTAGTATCAGTAAAAACTTGGGCTACAAATCCCAAGAGCCCCAAACATGAAAGCTTTAGCTATCTTGAGATTTATCAAGATCACATCATCAAATGTGCAAGATTTTTGCTGTGTATGTTTTTTTCAGTGATTTGCCTTCTTGGCTCATTCACTGGCCTGTTTTTCCTCATTCTCAACTGTGTCTTTAGACAGTGCTGCCTCTGACAGCAAGCTGGATAAATCATCAATTGCATGCTGATGAGCTGGTTTGCTTTCTTTGCCAGATTAAATCAGGACAACCTTGGAATTAAGAAAGAAGGCAGTCTGTGCCATTACCTACTATTTTATCATCCTTTTCTTTTATCTGGGACTTTTTCTACTCCCAAACCTTCCTCTGCTGTGCCCCTCATTTAGGATACTCCTTTTCCTTCATTCTTTTTCTGCCAGGACCAAAATTGTTATATTGTTCTACCAATTTGTTTTGTTGCTTGTTTTTATGTACCAGTCTTACTTTGTGCCCCTTTTAATGAGTAAGTACGCAATATTATAAAAATTCCAAAGGAGTTCAAATAAAGTAGAATGTCTACTCATCTACATTCTGAGACAATAAATAATTTTACAAATCAAGTTTTCATAGAAGATGGCAATAACAAGAAAAAAGAGCCTATAGGCCTATATTTTAGCACTTTTCAAACTGTTTTGAAAACACATTCCAGAACCTTTAAACTACATTGTAAATTTCTAAAAAACAGGTATTGTACACTGCATTTCCCAAACTTTAGATGATGAACCCTTGTTTCCAAAAAGGATTTTCTGTAGAGTAACATTCTCAGAAACACACTATTTTCCCACAACTTATATTACAATTCAGCTTTATATGTAATTTGATAATTTCAAAGGACCACAGACCTTATGTCTTTGTAACAGTGGTCTTTGTGGGGAAAGTTGGCTTCAGAGTTGATTAAAATTTATTGCAATTTAAATATGTTTAAAAATTTAACATTTTAGAAATGTTTAAATCTCTATTTTGATAGGAAGCCCTTTTTTAAAGCTTTATTATCACATTTACCTTAAGAAAAGTGTAGAAAGAGGTGTAGCTTGAGGAGTTCCCTCCTAATCTTATTTATCAGTTGTTTTACGTACAATGGGAAGTAGCTGAAGCCATGGATACAAATACTGAATTTTACCTGCCAATATAAGTCTTATGATTTGTCAATATATCAGAACATTGTTCTTGGGGCTGAGCATGTCACATTAGTATACAATGAAGCTTCCTTTCTCTCCCAAAATATGTTCTGTATCATGACTATGCCCCAGTCAAGGCCCCAGTCATCAACTTTAAACCCACAAGGTCACCTGGTCATCTTGTGATTACAACAGCAGCTTTACTGCTTGTAATTGTCCTACAGCTGTGGCAGGTCAATGGAAAAATGTTCTTTAAACACCATAAGCATCTGATTGTGCAATACCTAAATGAGTGTCATTGATTATTCACACTGCTGGCTGGTCAAAGCTGGGGAAGTAATTAGGGCTTTTTGTGTGGATTATCCACTGAGAAAAGGTCAAATAACTACAAACAGTGCCAACAGAGAGGAGCCACCAAGGACTGCAGCATCCGTGATCAGTTAAAAAATGCTAAAGCAAGGCTTAATAATGATGTGCTTATGTCAGGTTCTACAGAATGTGATCATTCTGTCATAGAAATCGAATGAAGCATGAGTGATGGCTACTTTTTCCTTGGAAGCTCTGCTTCAGGTCCCTGATGCCCATCAAACAGGTTTGTCAGGAAAGGAGACTGAGAAGAATTTAAAAAGCAGCACCCCCTTTTTTTTTCTTTAAAGCAAGAATAAAAGACTTTCAGCTAGCAACCATTCTTTTAATCTCCCCTTTTGAAACATCACAGCAATATTGTTTTTCATATTTTTATTTTTATTTTTTAAAAAAAAATTCTTTTATT
>NW_004624739.1:3617705-3656633 GCF_000247695.1 Heterocephalus glaber
CCAGTCACAGACTCATGAGATTCAGGCAGCTTTCTGGCTGTCAGTCCCAAGTTGAGCTCCCTGTCCTCCTGCTGGGTTGCACTCTGCAAGGTTCTACTGCAGGTTCCAGCTGCCTTTCCCCTGAAGATAGCCCAGGTTCCAATGGGAGGTGATGATCCCTCCAACTTACCGAGTACGGTGGTCTGGTGTGCCTTTATTGCAAAGATTCTCTTCACTTTTCCAGTGGGCTTCAGTTTTCATCAGGGAGCCTGAGAGAGGCCCTCTCTCTGTTTTTCACTTCTGTAGCTCAGGACAATGGCCTTTATGCCCCTCTGTGCCTCAGTGCTGTGGATCCAAGTAGCTGTATAGCCAAGAGGCGGGTTGTGCCTGTTGTTGCAGGCACCAGTGTGGCTAAGCTTGAGGCTGTTGGGTGTGCCCTGGGGGGTCCTCACAGTTTTGGTCTCCTGGTTGCAAGTGGGTGGAGTGAGCTGGACTGAGCAGGGTGCACTCAGCCTGCGCCTGCTCTGCCCATGCACACGGCTAAGTTGGAGGCTGGTGGACGTGCCCAGGGGGTCCTCAATGGTCCAGTCTCTGGTTCCTGTTTTTCATATTTGTAATAAAATGTTCCATCAAAAGGCTGTACTATGGGGACTTGAAACTATTCATTCTCTTATTTAAATTAGGAACTTGGAAAAAGTCCTCTCTGAGCCACAGTTCTAATTATAGCAATATATTGCTGAAAACAAGTTTTGGCTTGCTGGTGGGTCTTTCATATTTTCCAAGATCAAAGTGTTTCATCTAAATCCACTTAATTATATGTGAGAAGCAACCTCCATCCTCAATAATTCCTAAAATTCTAAGGTTTGATCTTTATTTTAAAACTTTAAATTATTGGCTTTATTAAACTAAAGATATTTTGGGAAGGCTGTTAATTTAGCTATGTTTTTTCTAAGTATGGATAAAACATTTGAGAGTCAGATTTGAGAAGGTGTTAGGAAAATAGTATTTGGAAAATGAAGTGATGTTGGTACCCAAAATAAACATTCTTGGATTGCTTCCTAACTATGCCTGAAATTGTACAGTATCATGGGAAAAATACTGAACAGTGATTAAGAACACCAACTTTGTGTGGGTTCAAATCCTGCTTCTATCACTTACTCCATGATATTGGGCAAATCACTTAAACTTTCTCAGTCTTATTATAGAAAGTAGACAGAATCTTAAGAAGAAACTTTTCTCAGAAGCCAGTGAAATAGCAGGTAGGAGGTGAACTAACCAAGAAAACAGGAACTGTGAAAAGTACCCTATTCTTGTAGAATACAGATGTGTCAGGGCCTCCTAAGAAACCAGAGTTGTGACTAGTCATCTTCACATGGGGCCACCCTCTTGTGCCAGTCTGCTGGCTTAGGCATTGTGTGCTCTGATCTCTGTTGCTTATCTGTACCATACTTCTAGGAGGGAGCTCCTAGAATCCATGAAACTACAGTTATGTTTGAATATGGCCTAAGAATTTCTACTTTCTAAAAGCAGACTGAAGAATCTTCAAACTCAGGCCAAGGATTTAGCTCAGTGGTTCCACTGCCTGCCTAGCAAGCGTAAGGTCCAGAGTTCGATCCACGGTAACAACAAAAAATGAATCTTCAAACTCAATGGTGGAATTTAATGTTAGAATTTCAGGCATAGTAACAAATCAAAGAAGTATTTGGGAAAAGGCACTCCAAACTCAATTCCCTAGTTGAGCACCACTTTTTCTCCATTCATGGTTCTGTTTGAGAAAAAAAGTCTCTTGGGTTGACAGAGAGAATTGTTACAAAAATAAAATGAGATAACATATGTGAGGTATTGGCACAATGTGTGGCATGCAGTCAGGCTCAAAAACAGACACAATCCAAAAGCTTAAGAGAGACAGAAAAACTTGAATTTAAAATACTGAGATATTTTCATTTCTGAAGTATTATTTTTTAAATTCTTCACATTCTAAGTTATAGAATTGTGAGAGTTGTCTGCTATTTTGTACAAATTTCTGTCCATTGATCATTTAAATGAGGGGTTATCTTGTCTTTCCCTTAGACTGAGAATTAAAATGTTGAAAGCAAAGATAGGGTATATGGTGGCTCGTAAAGTTGGAATATCCAAGGAACATTCCAATGACATTTTTTTGATATTTTGTAACAAAGGAACTTTCACTGTCCAGTAATAAGGAAAAGAAAAACAACGTGGTTTAAATGGTGAGAAAGTAAAAAATCCACAATTGTGAGAGATACTATCTTTATGACTACATGAAGAGTCATATGAAAATTGATTTAGTTCATAAATGAGGTAAAATTTATGTTTTCTATATACATTATTATAATTTATGAGCAGAATGCTGCTCTAGATAAAACCAGTACAGTTTGTCCGTGACTTTTTATTTGTTTGTTTTTGAGACAGGATCTGGCTATATAGATCAGGCTGGCTTTGAACTCACTATGTAGTCCAAGCTGGTCTCAAACTTACAGCGTTCCTCCTGCCTCAGATTCCCAAGTGCTGAGATTACAGGTATTCAGCACCATACTTGGCTGTCTCCGGCTGTATTGGACCACAGCACTGAAAGCCTGATAAAGTGATTTTCTGCAGCTCTATACCTGTAAGTTTCTGGGTACTGATGGAACAGGTGAGCCTGTGGGCAGCTGACAGAGTGATTAAGAAGACTAGCAAAGACCCGGGGAGGAGGCAGAAGATCCAAGTTTTCAACTCAGCTTCTTGTATTCTAGCCCAAAAAATATTGTAAAGGGAGGAGGATTGATTTTTTCTTTTTTGTAACAATTTTGTTGAGATTTAATTCACAAATTATAAAATGTATCCTTCAAGTGTGCAGTCAGTGGTTTTAGCATATTCACAAGATTATGCACTGATCACCACTTTCTAGTCTTAGAACATTTTTGATGCTCCAAAAAGAAACCTTGTAATTCCTCATTTTTCCTTTCCCCATCCCCTGGACAACCACTAATTTACTTTTGTCTCTACAGATTTACCCGTTCTGGACATTTCATGTGAATGAAATCATACAAACTGTGGTCTTTGCTAGAGATATATTTTTTTTATTCATTAAGTTTATTGGTACATTTTAGGCATACAATATGATGACATTCATCATTGAGAATATGTACCTTTATGTGATATATCTTGGTTCTTATTTTTTCCCCATTCCCTGCCCTCCATTCAAACCCCTCCACCCCTCCCTATTTACAAAGATTTTGTTTCCAGTTTTTCCTTTTCTCATATTTTTTCCTTTCCCCTACCCCTTCCACTTCCCCTTTCCATTTGAACCTTTTCTTCCTATTTCATATTATCCATTATACATTTTGATCCTTATTTACACTTTCAGTTTCCCACACCAGAGAAACCATTTGATATTTACACATGTGTGTCCTATTTATTTCACTTAAGAGTATGGCCTATAAATTACTCTAGTTTCTTTGTCTTTATTGCTGAGTAGTACTCCATTGTATAAAAAAGCCACATCTTCTTTATCCAGTCTCCAGTTGATGGGCAATTGGGCTGTCTCCAAATTTTAGCTATTACAAACTGTGCCACTATAAACATGGGTGTGCATATATCACTGTGGTGTGATTCTTTTAATTCTTTTGGGAAGATACCCAGCAGGCGAATAGCTGGGTCAAATGCATCCTAGTTCTTTGAGATATCTCCATACTGATTTCCACAGTGGTTGCACCAGTCTATACTCCCACCAACAATGGAGAAGGGTTCCTTTCTCCTCACACCCCTGCCAGCATTTATTATTTGTTGATTTCTTGATAGCAGCCATTCTTTCTGGGGTGAGGTGGAATCTCAATGTTGTTTTCATCTGCATCTCTCGAATGACCAGTGATGTTGAACATTTTTTCATATGTTTATTTGCCGGTAAAGCATTACATTTTAAAAACTCTTAGCCTGTATTTTTGAGGAGCTTCTTCTTCCATTTTCCATTTTTCATCTCAAATTCTGTGATTTTTTTTATCTCTGTGACTTCTCTTCTGAGGTCCAGACCTGTATATAAAAATGTCTACCTTTGTCTCCGCTTGAAATGTTGTAAAAGCTTGCTCACGCTGAGAGAACTTCCAGAACTGTCTTCTCTCCTTGGTTCGTTGCTCCATTTTTCCCCATCGGAGTAAATACCTCTCCATGGAATGACTTGCTATGCAAGTCACCCATTCCTGATTTTCCCACTTACGACGCACCTGGTGATCACCACCAAGTTCTATTGATTTTGCCTCCAAATAAATGTTATCAGTTCTATTTTTGTTGTCTGAACCACTGCATCTATAGACCAAGACACCTCAAGTAACCTTTATGTGGACCTACTTTTTCCCTGCTAATGTTTCCTTCCTTTTATTCAGTCACTATGAAACCTTAATGTTTGCAGATCATGCATGAAACCATCCAAGGCCTTCCCCTGCTTTTAAGTGTCACTTTTCTGTAAAAGTCTCTGATTCTCATGGCCTAGCTCGATCAGCCACTCAGTGCTCGTCTAAATCGAGTCTTTATGTTATAATCTCTCATGATGCATTTTTATGACTTGTAATTATATATTTATTTGTCTGATTACTGCTGTTCTGCCTGGCTCTTCTTTATGCTCCATGAAGGTGAGAGCTCCAATATTTGTCACATATCCGGAGAGTCTGGTACACTGTCAACATGTAGTAGGAGGTAAATAATTGCTCAGTAAATGAATGGAAATTCAAGTCTCCACATTTGATTTTTTAAAATTGAAAGTAATTAGGTTAATTTGCTCTAATTCCCCTCTAGCCATCCCAAAGTGAGAGAAAGGAGATTGCCGTCCAGAGGCATCTGGTGTGGAGTAGAGGGGAGCCATCAAACACACCTGGTGGGATGTCAGCAGGGATCTGCCATGACTAAAAACTCAGCCGTTCTGTGGTCTGGAAATTATTTCTGGCTGTTTCATGTAGGGCAGCTGCTAGGGATAGTTTCATCAAGTAGGATTAAGTTCTCTAATTTCCTATTGCTTGTGTTTTAGTGTGAGATCGACCCAGTTTAGGACAGAAATTCAGTTTGTGAGTATAAGAGATTGGTAGTTTTTGAAACAGACCCTAGAGATGAATAGAACTTTTTCCAACAAGAGATTTTGATATCACATTAGGAAACAACTGCACAGGCCTGATTGTTGTTGGGGAGCACTAGCACAGAGGACCAGAGGGCCATATGCAGGCGTGGGATTCTTACTTTGCTCTGGGCAACAAGAGTGTCACCTCAACTCACTTGCTACTGGATCACAATTGACTCAGCAGTGGTGCTAAGTAGGAGGTCATTGGTGCCTGCAGCAGAGCTGGACCTAGGGGAAAAGGAAAATGACACTTCCTCAAAATGAGGATTCCCTCCCTCAGGCTCTGTAGCAATTTTCTGTGGGGGGTGACATGGCTAGTAACTGGCAAGTTTTGAGCCTTTAAGAAGAGAACTGACATGAAAGCACTCTGAAATACTGTCAAACAGCATCAACAGGTAAGGCATTAGAATAATAATGACAATTATTGCTTGCAGCAACTGACATCTGAGAGGGCATCAGACTAGTATGGTGGCAGATGACACAGAAGACCATATACACACAATTGGCTCATCCTTCTCCGAGGCACGAAACTCAACTCGTGACAAAACTTCAGCACACATTTTGCATCATTAATGTGGCTCTGTCAAAAATGATGGAGTGGGGGAAAAAATGGAAACAGAGTCTCTGTAAATAGGGAAGGGTGGAGGGGGTGAAGAGAGGCCAGGGGAATGGGGAAAAAATAAGAACCAATATACATCATGTACAGGTACAAGATCCCAACGATGAATGTAACTGTACTGTATACCTAAAATGTACCAATAAACTTAATGGGAAAAATGATGGAGTGGTATCTCTTTATGTCTGTTTGAACTAACTACAGCAGAGGGATAGATGGAAGCAAGTATGTAACCAATTGCATTTCATTTTTACTTTTCCATTTAACCTGTGTTTTCAATTTATAAGCCAATTTAATGCAAAATACTTACTATAAAACATGACTGTTTCCTTTGATATTAAAGCAGGTGATTGACAGATTGGTTTCTTGTGGTTGATTATTAGAATTTTTGTTCAAATAAAGTCAAGTAAGAAAAATGGCTTTATCTTTCAGCAGTGCTTTAGAATACATTTGACTGCAAGAAATAGAAAACTCATCTGTAGAGGTTTAAACATCTGGGGCTTCTGTTTCTTATATAACAAGAAGTGTGGAGGTAGACAATTGCCTATACTGGTTCAGAGATCTAATGATTTTTAGGGACAAATTTGTTGTCAATTTCCTGGTCATATTATAGTTGCTGTTGCTCCTGCCATTACATCCAAGTTCAGAATAGAAAGGAGATTGTTTGAGGCTTCATCTTTGTGCACCCTTGTCTTTTTATTTAGGAAAAGAACTTTCCTGAGTACTTCCCTAGATCTCATTGGCCAGGATGGTATCATGTGGTCACTCTTTAGCCAATTCCTAAAGAAGGGAAAGTAATTACTAGGACAGAGTTAGACCAACTTCAGCTCATTCTTTTTTGCTGAGACAGTAGCCTAACCTTCCTGAAATCAGGGGATCTCTGCCAACAACCTGATCACATTTGGAGTTTCGTTATCAGGGAGAAAGGAGAAACAGTATTTCTTAGACAAGAGAAGTGTCTGGCCATATGCCAGTGGCTGCACACCCTGACTGGGAACTCATGGAAATGTGACACAACAGCATCCACAGAACCTTGTCACAGTAAACCATAAGTGGGGTCCCTGAGTGATTCTGTGGTCTAGGGCTTCCATTGCAGAGTGTTTTGTGGTTCTTTTCCTTCTTGCTGCAAACTAAAGATAAAGAATACCTCAGTCATGCACAACCCCATACTCTTGGATGATGATCTCAGACCCTTTTTATCATTTAGTTGCCAGTGTCTCATGAGGACCATGAAAAGGAAAAAAGTAAACATCTTTTGGGATAAGGGGGAAAATGCCTAATATGTACTGGGCTCTTTCTATGTGTCAGCCACTGTGCTGAGCACTTGGATACTTTCAGTATCACCCTGATTTCATAGATAAGAAACTATAAATTGACCTTCTTAGCCTGCTGCCACAGTCACTCAGAAATTGTGGACTAATTTCCTGGTAGTGAGCTAGTAGCCCACCATTTTGTTTTTCCATTTCAATAAGCGGTTTCTTTGTCCCTGTCACTTTATTGTGTTTCTCAAGAGTATTCTGAAAAAGGCCACTGTGTAAATGTAAGTTGACCAGAATCACACACTTAGCAAGTGATGAGGCCAAGTCTTAACTTCAAAGTCTGTGCTCTGAAGAAATGCAGTGAGCTATCTAACCTCTCCCAATAGAGATCACTGTGGAGATTGGGAGGGCTCATCTGAATGTCTAGCATCTGGTATTCATTGTCATAGGCAGCATGTGTATACAAGGCTTTCTGAAGGCACTGGCCCCTTTTAATGCTAACAGGAGTTTTTATGTTCTGAGGCTTGAGGAGCAACTGTCCGGGGAACAAGCAGGTTCTTGTGATTCTTTCAATAAAAGCCACAAAGAAAGAGTTCTCAAGGAAATATTGGTGATGTGGGGGAATCAGTCATTCCCCAAATATCTCCTTTGTCTGAGGCCCTTGAAACAGAGTAGTGCCTTTAGTCGAGGAATAAGAACCTGGGAAACTCGCCTTGGATTGAAAATCCTACCTCTTGCAGGTGGTAAAAAATGAAACACCTCTTTTTTGGCCCTCATTTTGTTTCTTGGGTATTTTTGTTGAAGCTGAAAAAACTTTTTCTGAGAAGTAAGTAACCTTGACAAAATTGGCTTTATTCTGCAGAAGTTTTACAGTTACAGAGGTCAGATGGACATACCTGTTAATATTTTTTTCACACCCAATTCTCTGCTCTTTAACTTTCATAACTTGCTTGCATTAGCTTATGCTGATGCTCACTGCCAGTGGAGAATTGTACAGTAATTTTTTATGACAGATTTCATGCAAAAGTAACTCATGGCATGGTTTGAGCCAAGTTATTACACTGAAAACTAAAAGAACAGTTGTTTTTCCAGCTTGAACCAGAGGAAGACCCCAAGGCACTGCCCTTCCAATGCCAAGCAATGACCACTCTAAACATTCTGCTATCCTCATATAGAAACATGTAATGGCTCAGTCTTGGAGCTTTCAGTCACCGCTTGGTGCCACCAGGATCCTGGAGCCCCACCATCCCCGTCTCTACCTGGATCCTTCTCCTCGCAGGTTTCTCAGGATGAGTACACAAAGCCCACTGACTCTGTACGAGCTGACCAAGAAGAGGCTGCTGAAAAGTGAGACCACAACCAGCACTGCTCTGCACGACCTGCCCACCCTGATCTTCCATGAAATATTCATGGAGCCCTTCATGGGGAAACACAATGAATGAGGTCCTGAAGGTGATGGTGCAGGCCTGGCCATTCCTCTGCCTCCCTTTGAGGAGCCTGATGGATTTGAGGAAACCAAGGACTCTATACACTCAGCTGGGGAAAATCACACTGCAACAGAGAAACCTACAGACCTTGGAAGCCCTACTGGATGGACTTGACTTGCAGCTGTCCCAAAAGGTTTACCACAGCAAGCGGAGTCTGCAGGTGCTGGATTGGAGGGATGCACACTGGGACTTCTGGACTGTAGAGCCCAGAGCCATGAGTGCTGCTCACTCAGAAGATGCCAGCAGTAAGGAAGCAGGCAAGCCTGGGTTGAGGAAGAAGAAGCCGACCTTGACAATCCTCGCACACCTTTGTTTTGAAGCCTGGAGTAGGTCTTGTGCCACCCGTGATGAATTGCAACTCTGTCTCTTGAAGTGGGCCAGGAAGAGAAAAGCTTCAGTACACCTGTGCTGTGAGAAGATGATGATCAATTCCAAAGCTGTCTTTACAATCCTGGAGCTTCTTCGTGCTATGCAACTGGACTCTATCCAGGAGCTGGATGTGTTCAGTCACTGGGGTCAGGAAAGCATGAAAGCATTTTTTCCTCAGCTCAAGAAGATGATGAACCTTCGCACATTTCACTTCAGCAGCCTGAGCCCAGAAGTGTATACTTCAGCCTGGAAAAACAAGTGGTGTTCCCACATCTACTCTTTTCACTTAGGACAGATGCAAAGTCTCCAGGAGCTTCATATAGATGATGTATTCTTCCTGAAAGGAACTCTGCATAAAATCTTAAGGAGTCAGACCCCCTTGGAGGCCCTCTCCTTGAGTTCAAGTCCACTAAAGGAATCTGACCTAAAGCATGTCCAAGCACAAGCCAGCTGAAGTCCCTGAGTCTGAGGAAGTTCTCAATGAAATCATTCAACCTGGAGACCCTCCAGGTTCTGCTAGACAAACTGGCCAAAACTCTGGAGACCCTGGTCCTAGAGAACTGTGACATCACAGACTCCCAGCTCCTTGCCATCTTGCCTGCCCTGAGCCGCTGCTCCCAGCTCAAGACCTTCAGTTGCTATGGGAACCGTATTTCCCTGGGCATCCTCCAGGTCCTGCTGCACCTGTGTGCTGGACTGAGCCAGTTAACCTACAAGCTGTATCCTGCCCCCTTGGAAAGCTATGACTCCAAGATTCCAGCAAAGTTTGTGCACCCTGAGCAATTTCCCTGGGTCTGTGCGGAATTAGAACAGGTACTGACACACATAAGGCCATCCCTTAGGGTCCAGATCTGTACCTACTCCTGTGATTGGTGCATGATTTGCCAACTGTATACACTGGAGCCCAGTGGGAACTGGGAAGTCACAGAGGAGTATCAAGATCAAACTAGCATTAGATGCCATTGGTTGTGCATCCCCAACCCAGCAACCATATTTTTTTAATCTAGGTGTTCTCTCAAATTTTCCTGTCCTCACAGGTGGGGCTTTCAGCAGGAGACTGGATCAAGGGAGCATGACACTCATCAGTGGATTTGTCCACTGAGTATGTAGCTCACTGTGAGGCTGGGAGGTGAAGCCTGGTCAGAGGAGGTGGGTCACTGGAGGCGTGGCCTAGAAGCCTCTATCTCCCTCTCTCCTCCATTAATCTGTCTCTGTTTTCCACAGCAAGGCCAGGAGCTGTTTCCCTGCTGCTGTGCACCTCTGCCATGCCAACCTCATGACCTGAACTCTAACACAAAATAAATCTTTTTTTGAAAAAAAAAAAAGAAACATGTAATAAGTACTCTTACGGAAAACTGCAAAAAGAATATGGAAGAATTCTTTTTTCTTTCTATTTTTTTCACAGAATCTGAAAACACAGGTGGCTTTGCCAGTTCAAATATGGTTTTGTCTTTGCTGGCTTATTGATATAGGAATGAAAGAATAACCTGTTTGTTGGAGGGAATTTCTAAGCATTTGATCTTTTGTTGAAATACCACTCTTATTCCATCATGTTCAAGTACTGTGAGAACTCATTAATGAGGGGGTTGATTGGGATGAGTGGACTGGGAGCAGGACTAAGCAGCATAACAGAGAATATGTTTTTGGCCTTTCTATCTAGTCTCAAACTAGACCTTTGTTCTCAGAATAATCTTCTGAAGGGAGAAGTATATTTGAATTTTCTACATACATTTAAACAACTTTTTGTTCTATATGCAAAGCATAGCACATAACTTGGAATAAAATTTCCATTTCCATTTTGAATGCTATTTATCTAAGTATGCAAAGACTGTATTCAATAGCTAACAGAACAGAGAGGAAACACCTTTTCAGAGAGTACCCACTGGACCTTTGTTATTAGATTATGTCTCACTGTCAAGGATCTGGACTGGCCTAGGCATGCTACACAAGTTCTGAGTCATCCCAGTGATAAAGATGTATCAGAAATTTGTAATTATACATAATTAATGTAACAAACTTTTTCTCTAAATGTTCCCTAATGTAACAAATTAGCTTACAAAATAACCAATATTATCAGAAAGATAATAAAGAAAAGAGGCAACATCTACATTCTTTCACAGGAGCTAGCCACTTGAACAGTGAAATATATTCACTTTTTTTTTTAAGAGTAGGAAAAATTTATTGAGAAAAAGAAAATTTCTGCCTAAGAGAGACAGAAGAGGGACCAGAAAGTGGGTTGTCCACCCATTCCACTTTTCAAAGATGTTTTATACAGCAAAACCATGTGGTGAGGCGGGTACAAAGTGGGACAAAACTATAAGACCCAATGGAAATACATGAGGTGGGACAAAACTATGACCAACCAATAAGATTACAAGTACAGTCACCCAGGTAATACTGATTAAATGGGGGTCAAATGGGGGAGCAAGTCACATAGCAAACATACAAGGATTTTCAGTAAGGGTGGGGGTCAGGGATATTTCCTGGAAAGGCTGGGTTAAGACCTTGGCCCCCACCCAGGTGATTGATACCTACTTAGAATATCAGTTACTGCTATTCATCCTACATGGGTATGATAGTTTCTCTTCTTTCACAATTCTGGCCTTCAGTGATTGTGTCTTCACTCTCCTCCATGTTAGCTCCTCGTGGGCGGGCCCTATCTAACTGCCTACAAAATATCTAATTAAGCTACCTATCTGCCATATTCCCCCCTCTGAAGAAGTACCCCTAACTGCTGTAAGAGGGCCAAGGGCGAAGATCAGTCTGGCTCCTTCCAGCTGAAGAGGGTCGTAGTTGTGATACTCACATTTTCATCAGCTCCTTGGTGACTCTAGTTAGGATGTTTACTTCTGGAAAGGCTTTAGATCCTGTCTGTGACAAGAGAAGAGATCCTCTGAACTGGCAGCACTTAGATCACAGATCAAAACTCCTTCATTCCCGGAAAATGTAATATTGGGCTATAGTGATGGATGTATAATATTTATCCCTTGGATGCAGAAAAAAACATGTAAATCACCCATTAAAAAAAGAAAGAATTTTAAAAAGCAGCAAACATGAAAACCTCCTCAGTATCATGAAACATCTTATGGAATAAAATTTTATGTCCAACACTTCATATCCAACAATTGCTTTGTAGGATCTGAACGAAAGAAAAGAGCATGCTTTCCCCCAAATACCATCAAAGGTATTATTAGACTATTGTGTATGCTCTAATTTAGTTAAGATCTATTAATAACATTTTAGGAAAAAAATTCTTTTTTTGGTTTTTTGAGGCAGGGTCTCCCTTTGTAGTTCAGGCTGGCCCTGAACTATGTGTGTGTGTGTGTGTGTGTGTGTGTGTGTATAGCCCAGGCTGGCCTCAAATTCACAGTGATCCTCCTACCCCAGCCTCCCAAGTGCTGGGATTACAGGCATGTGCCACCACACCCAGCAGGAATTATTTTACTAAAAATGCCCTGACCTAGCAAAATATGGATGGGACATATTAGGAAGATTATTTCTCATCTAATGCTAGAAAAAGTACAAAATGTGTGGATGCTATGCCCTTCTTCTTTTCTCAAATCCATTTCCCTCTAAATAAGAACTAAGATATATCATGTACAGGTACAAGCACCCAATGATAAATGTAAATGTATTGTATACCTAAAATGTACCAATAAAAGAATTTTTAAAAATCCATTTCTCTCTGTCTTGTCCAATCCAACCACTGTCCAAACCCCATTACCTTTACCCAAACTACTTTCCTTGCTCTCTTCTCCCTTTTTGGCTTTTCCTTCACTAGTTTTTTCCCCTGCTGCTCAAGATGCCAAATATGCTTTGCTGCCTGCTCCTACCTTGAATTCTTTAGTGGAGGGTTTTGTTCCCTGTGGTAAAATTTAAGGATATCTTACTCTTCAGGGCCAAAAATAGCTCTTTCATAAGAAGTCAACTAGATTTTTGATATGATATAAAGTTTTCAGACTTCCTCCTAGCTTTGATCCTTACCATGGGTATCACTTTTTGAGCATGTATGACAAATTAATCCTTAAAACAACAGCCTGGGTAATGGTTGTAATTGTTACCTCTATCTTAGCCCTGGCAAAACTAAGATCTAGATCAGTGGTGGTGAACCTATGGCATGCATGATGCAGTGGGCTGTTTGTTATCATTGAAAGCTCTAAAAAGTTCACTATCAGTGATCTAGATTGATAATGTAACTTTCCTGAGGCCACACAAACTAGGAAGTAGCTAGGATTCAAAAAATTTGATACAGACCCATGCACCAAACTACAACTCTGTGCTATTCTTTTCTAATAATATTTATAGAGTTCTTACTATAGGCCAATGTTATGCTAAATAATTTAATACAGGTTCTAATTTCATTGTAAAAACTGCCCAGTAATATTAATATTAATGCATTTTATCAGTTTTCTTTTCTGTAAAATGAACCTATTACACAGGTAACCCTGTATTGCTTTAGTGTTTTATCATATCTGTATTATAACATCTTATAATTATCTAATAGCTTTCATTTTATTTCTCAACTAGAAAGTAAGCTCACTGAGAATTTGTTTTATTCATCTTTGTGTCTCCAGTAGGGAGTGTGATGTCTAGCTCTTAATAGGGATTCACAAAATTGTCAAGTGAACAAATACATGTCTTGTTCATATGGTAAATGAGACAGTACATGTGACAGTGCCATGAAAACATGAATTTACACAAATACAATAAATACATGGTTAGCAATAATCACTCATTGGACTGTACTTCTTAGGAATTAAAATGTTCTCCTTTCCTGAGTGAGTTGTACATTTTTTTTTTTTTTTTGGTACTGGGGATCGAACTCAGGACCTTGCACTTGCAAGGCAAGTGACGCCACCACTGAGCTAAGCCTAAATTGTACATTTTTACAATGGTTTCTTGAATTGTTGCCCTTGCCTTATGCTACACAATCATAGGCAGAATCTTCTGAGTATTTTCAGAAAAAGAGAAGATCATTTTTTTTTCTTGAAGATCAACTCTACACCTTATTTATTTATTTATTTATTTATTTATTTATTTATTTATTTATTTATTTTTGGTACCAGGGATCAAACTCAGGACCTTGTGCTTGCAAGGCAGGTGCCGGAACCACTGAGGTAAATCCCCGGCCCCACCACACCTTATTTAAAAGGTATATTTAATCTAATTTTTAAAAAATCTTAAATCTTCCAGTTGTAAATGCCAGTAATATTCAGTCTTTATCTATAGAATAAGCATGACGAATAAAAGGCAAATGTATTTGTACAGAGCTGGGAGAGCCTGAGATGACAGGTAAGTGGATCAGAACAAAATGTTGTTAATGATTACCCCAGATACTTTTAAGAGTGCGGAAGATCGATAGAGCTACAGAACATTAATCCTTCCTGAAAGTGTGAACATCCTGGATTTTATTTATTTAAAATTGATATCATTGAGTTATATTTTGAGAATCTAATGGAAAATAATCACATCATTCTTCAGGAAAGCAGTCTTCTCAGCTGCACTGGCCAAACATCATCTGTTAATTCTTTCCACCAATGAAATTGTTGGTATATTCTTGTAAAGTTTCTGGAGGCAATTTGTCCATTTTTAGGCCTGATCTTTAAGTACTTGGAGGAAGAAAGAAAATTTCAACCACTCCTCTTGCATCAAAATAATACAAGTGAGTCTCATTTTAATAAAACCCTAGAGCATGGCGTCACCTAGAAAACAGGTACTCAATAAATTCTCTTCTAATAAATGGATGAAAATCTAAATTTGTGAAATAGATCAATAAAAATATGATCATTTATACTCCCAGAAGACCTATCCACTCATTTGCTTCAGAGTGCTGACTTTAAATATCGATCTTTTATACTAGTATTAAGGAATAAGAATGTGAGACTTTTCTTTTGAAGTTACTTAGTCCTTTTTTCCATCTACAGTGTTGTATCTACCACCTTAGCAGCTTATCACTTTACCCATTGTGTGTATGATGAAAGAGAGGTCATCTAGTCCCTGCATTTTCATAAGTACCAATATCTTAATTTGCATAAAATAAAAACATGTGGGACCACCATGATTTATAAATTTAAAATCTGCTGTGATGTATTATGACTTAACATACATAGCTTTCTCTCCAACATCTGTATCCTGATTTGTAGTCTAATAAACTTTGCTGCAGATGGCATGTGTATAGTTGTTCTGAGGTGTAATACATCAACACAGCATTTCTAAACACAGAGCAATAATGTATTCAATTAAGGAAGGAAATAAAATATCGAGCCATTTCTTATAATAAATCTTTTACTAAGCTTTCCACATCATATGTTTGCTAAGGAAATAATACATGTCATTCAGACTAAGGGTTATTGTAGACTGCTGAGGGAAACATGAAATTCTGGAGGTTTCAGCAGTACTGTGAAACCCTGAAACATGGAAAGTGTACAAATTAGAAAAGGATGTAATATGTGACTAATGATACCTCTTGGGATAACTTTGGAACCCATATTTACTGTTATGATCACTAGATTCATTTAAGCTACAGGAGTTGAAAAGCAATACCCTTGTAAGTGAAAAACACCTCTGAGTTCATTAGATGTGGTTGTAATTTAAGCTCTAAAGGCTTTTTTCCTTGCTGTCATTCTTTATACTTCTGGAAATGTGGTACTTGAGCTCCTAATAAAAGTGGTCTACATCATGACCATATAATCTATAGTTCCTGGAAAGCACATTTACACCTTCACATCTGTAGCTAATGCTGGAACTAAACAGAAACTTAATTCACCCCAGATGTCACTCAAAAGAAAGTTCTGGAGAAAGGCTACAGTGCTTAGAATTTTTTAGCCACTGATTATGGCTCAGGCAATGTTGGGAATATTCAACCCAGAGCCTCCATCCCAAAATGTTGGAAACTGTTTTCATGTTCTATGCCAAGTGCAAAATTTACTGAATCCCATAAGCTCACTCCTCCATAAGTGGAGGGGAACAAAGGCTATTTTGACATTAGACAGATGATTCCAGGTTTTTCTGTCTTAAGAATCTTAAGAAATTTTGTTTTGATGAGACAACATTCTCTTTAGGAAAGCTTACGTGACAATTATTTGAAAAAAGTGTATATTATATGATTTGGGTTCTAATCACCAGAATAGTAAGTACTTGGTGGTTCAATGTAATTAGGCAATCTGTTTCTTTCTAAAGATATGCTTACTATACAATTACTCTTCCTTCCTTAGCTTTGGGTTTCACTAACCAGTTCACAGTACTCAATGATGAGTTACTTTGTATAGAATTAGTGTTCTCATCCCCAGGTGACATGCCTGATTGGAAGGGCATTATGGATGAAAAAGGGTCAATCCACAGTGTAGAGAAACCAAGTAGTACAAGACTGGTGTTACTCTTACTCATTTATAGTTTCTCATTTTGTCTCTTTTTTTTTTTTTTTTTTTTTTGTACTGGGGATCAAACTCGGGTCCTTTGCCTCTTTTTTTTCTCAGTACCAGGGATTAACTCAGGACCTTGAGCATGCCAGGCAGGCACGGCTACACTGAGCTACATCCCCAGCCCTCATTTTGCCTCTTAAGCTCATTTATTTCTCAGTGCCTTGCTTAGAATACCTTCTTGACATATGGAGTCCACCAGGTGTATGGGTCAGTCAGCCTGTACAATGCCCCAGGTGGCCTTGCTGATGCTGCAGCTTCTTAGCTGTAATTTAGGGAAGACCTCTGTGGGAATTATGCCTTTATAAATACTGGAGCTTTCTCTAGAGGGAAACCATTTCTTATTATAAAAAGTCAGATACAGAAGCCAGATTACTTAGACTAAGTTGATATAAATATTCATAAAATTACTATTTGATAAGAATATCTTCAAGGTTTATTAGGGCAACAAGGTGAAAATGGTCATATGAAAAATAGTTTTGCCCTTTGCAAAACTATTGCTAAAGACATTGTTGATTGAATATTTAATAATTAATCAGAAATCCATGTACTTGACAAGTTCTTCTTAAAATGTGTCTCCTGAAAACCTGGTATGTGTTTCTTTGTTAAGCATTGGGATCTATACAGTCCATTGAATTCTTCCTCCTGCTTTGACTACAAAGATTAGTGCTACTTTTAATGCTTAATGATATTGATAATTTTATTCTAATTTCCTGATACATATCCTTTCCCCACCATTTGTGGTGGTCCGTGGAGTGATACTGGTGAATGCCTGAGTTTGTGTGCAAAAGAGTGCATTTGGGTATGCATGTGTGTGCACATGGGCATGCATGTACTCACTTGAAGTTTTTAGGGGAAAGAGCTCAAAGTTTTCATTAGATTCTCAAAAGGATACTTTATTCAGTTTTATATTTCTATATGGTGTTTTAGACCTTTGATCTTTCTTTTAACTATTCTAACAGTTATATTTAAATTATAAATAATCTAACTCTTTTTTTGTAGAGGGGAACAGAAAGAAATGCTGGATTCTGGTAAAATATATAGATATATACATCCCCCCAAACAATAAAAAATATATACCTCTTTGGGTTGGGAGAGTAGTTCAGTGATAGGGCACTTGCCTAGTATGCATGAGGCCCTTCCATCCCCAACACACACACACACACACACACACACACACACACAGAGTATCATAAAGATATATACAGTAGCACATTTGGTTCATTTTGTTGTCAAATAGTCTATTATTAGGTCTGATTTTGGAGGGCTCCCTCTGCCCCTGAACTAATGAACTAAAAATCATAACTGTAGATGACACACATTTGTATGAAAATATAATCTAGTTTATTTTTGTTTAGCCTTAGGAAAAGAACTGTCTTGAGGGTTACCTGTATGAAGGGTCCCCTGAATACTATAGGGAGATAATAATTTTCTATGAGAAAGTGCCTCCACCGTATAACATCAACATACAAATTGACCAGGGACGGAAAAACTCTACTGTGTTGTAGATATTATTGTGGGATTTCTAAAGACAACTCCACAAGACTTGCCTTGCTAATTTAGAAACTAGATAAATCCAATAAAATGAAAACTTGTTCAGAGAAAATGCCTTGATAAGAAAAGATCTCAGGAGATCAAATAGTAACATCAAACCATTGGAGGAGCAGATATATTTCCCTGTAGAACAAAGTATCTTCCATCTTGATTTTTCCAAAATAATTTTTTATGAACATATTGTGAA
This sequence comes from Heterocephalus glaber, assembly GCF_000247695.1. The sequence continues at coordinate 3,635,679 of NW_004624739.1, forward strand.
TTACACAAGACACAACCCTACTGCTTTGGGAGTAAAAAGACAGAGCTGACAGATGTGGTTATTTGCCAGGAACAACCATGTGAATTTATAAATATTTTACAAGTGAAGTTTTCAGAAGAGTGACTTTTACTGCCATATTAATGCAACTTCCAAATTTGTAGTCTGGGCATTTGTGGGCTATGAATGTCCAGTATTTGAGGCTAGTGCCAAGAACATGGTTTACATTTTGAAATTCTTTTTTTTTCCATTCACAGACTTCTTGGCTGTTAAGATCTGTGTTATAATTCAGCTATACATAAGGTACAAGGCTTCATGATACATCAGTTCCTACTCCCAGTGGCTAAAATCATAAATACACTCATTAAAACATACTCCATGTAACAGAATGACACACCAAGCATAAAAATATCTCTAAAGAATAGAGAATTAGTAGAAGTAGAAGCAACAATGGCATGATTCCATGCCTCTGGCCAGACCCATAATATGTGAACTTGAGTTATAACTGTGCCATAATAGAAAGAAAACTAAAATCATGTGTTTCAGAAAATAGTATTTTAGAATATATTAGATCAACATATTTATGAGTATTGTCATATTGAATTGAAGGCTGAACTACTGAAAAGATTTTTGTTACTGTATTCATCTTTCAGTAGGGTTATCATGGAGGAAGAAGCACACTATATATAACCTTTCCTTATATATTTGTAAGGTGCTTTTCACATTGGTCATGCCCAAGGTAGAATAGTTTCTCTAGTGTTTCAGACTGTGGAGAAAGAGGAGTAGATTTTGTAGGGCAAAAAAACCTCAAAATAAAATCTTAAAGTGACCAGACTTTGGCCAGATGTCAGAGGGTTCTCCTCCTCCAAGATGTTTGACCGCGGCAGAATGGATGACCATTAATGAAAGCCAGCACTATTTACCAATCTTTCTCCTTCCACTAAGAAGCTCTGTTATCTTGAACATACCACTTAACTTCACAGTTTTTTATTTTCTTTTCTATAAAATGTTCTAGTAGTAAAATATGTTTGCAAAATCCTTTCCAGTTATTTTTTTCCAATCCATGTGTGCCAACATATGTAGGTATTGATTAACAGTATATTTTAATTTGCAATATCAGTTGTTTTACCAGTATGTACACTTTTCAGTCCCTAAAAAATCTCAGGTGGCAAAATTCTTCATTGTTTCACTCTCAATATCCACTATTGCTGGTATGCCTTTGAATTGTACATTATCCCTAAAATAATTCATTGAGAGTCTAAATAATGAAGAATCTTGTGTTTTTACAAAAAAAAAAATTGTGATTAGTGCAGCAAGTAAAGGTCTTCTGAATCATCAAAGCTAAATAAATAAATAAATAAATAAATAAATAAGTAAGCCCTACTTATTCCAAGGCTTAATCCTACTGAGGCCCCCAATCTGATTAATCATGCAGCAGGCAGCAAACTGTCCCTTATTAGCTGACCTTACACATTTCAATGAAATGGACTATAGCTCATGAAAAATGACACACACACACACAAATCTTGTTCAGTAATTACATTAGAAAGTACTTTGTTAATGGTTCTAAAGACAACCTTAGCCTTAAGAATAAGATTCTGTCAAGAGCAAATCCTTCTTTCATTCGCCTCTAACCTGAGGGATAGAAGTAGTCAAATGCTTGTTATGGTTTGCCAGGAAAACTTCAGCTCTAAAACTAATTGAATCAATTTCTTTAATCTTATCATCATAGACAATAGTAATTTTAAAGAACCCAAGTAAAATAACTCTCTTCCTCAATACAGATTGTGTTATATATTCCTTGTCCCCCCCCTTCTCTATCCTGAATTTTCTTTTCTATCTTCCTATGAAGGCAAAAATCTAAAAAGGAAAATAATTAGCTATTCACGCTTTCCTAACACAGCCACATATTCACATGATAAATGGAACATTAACATATAAAACTGCCAAAAATGACATCCTTATTGCTGGCTCAAATTACTTAGTTTTATGTCTTCCAACTATTATGTCAAGGATCACTCATTCTACAAAATTAAGAGCTGATACAAATCTAGAATAAAAAAATAAGGCAAATACTTCTTCACCCAATATATGTATGGCTAACCTGTGGAATTTACCTCTGGGAAGTCATAGATTTAGTCAACAGATGAATTAGAAAGGGGTAGATAATTTTGTGACCAGTCATAATAACATAGTTATAAACATTAAGATAAAGGTAATAGGATCTTATGTTTCAGGGCACAAGCTGATAGGAGCTTTGAAGGAGTTCTTTTATTTCTTTATGATCCTCTGAGAAAGTTTCTGCATTTACATTGAGGCTTTATTTCTTTTTGAAAGTATTGACACCCACTGTGGACAGGAAACTACATTTAGGTCACTTTTTGTTGCTGTTTTGCGTTTTTTGGCCATGAAAACCACAATGACTGCTAATATAATACAGAAGAACAATGAGATAACTAAAAAAAATATTCATTGATTCACTGAATATTTATTGAGGGATTATCACGAGTCCATCATTGTCCTTGGTGTTTGGAATCTAACAATGAGCAAAACAGAAAAATCTCTGCTTTCATGAAATTCTGTTATTTAATCCACCAGGATCTAAGTCTCAGCTCTGGTGTTATGCAAGTAGTCCAGATGTGGATGAGCCTGCCTGAATGCAACTTCTCGCATACAGTTTCTCTTGAAGTTAAATGTCCATATCTTACGTGAAAAAGTGAGACAAGGGCAGGGTAAACACAATAAATCTTATTCAAGAAGGGAAGAATGGGAGACAGGTAGCACTTAGTGGTGGATAGTAATTCTGAAGTCTAGACAAACACATGCTGCTAGGTTTTGTCTATTCAAGAAATAAAGAAACTTTCTTGATTAGGCCCCTGTTTTTCCTACTATATTTACCCTAATGCTTATTGTCTTCTGAGGTTCTTCTTGGAGGAAGGGGATTTATTCCTCTCTGGCTTCTTACCTCCATTCTCTAAGGCACTGATCCTTTTTGATAAAAAAAAAAAAATAACCTATATTTCTAACTGGGTAGCTTTCTTTCTTTTTTTAAGAGTAGGAAAAATTTATTGAGAGAAAGAAAGCTTCTGCCTAAGAGAGACAGAAGGGGGACGAAAAAGTGGGTAGCTTTCTTAGCCTGCTTACTGCATGTAGTAAATTGGGGGTCCAAGGATATCTTTTCATTTTGAACTCACTCAGTTTTAGTCCAAACTGGCATGGATTTTATCAGTACAACTTTTTTAAAAACTTAGTACAGCTTCATGTGATAGCACATGCTACTCAGCACTATGAGAGGCTGAGGTAAGAAGGACTGCAAGTTAGAGCCCAGCCTGGGAAATTTAGTGATTCTCACCTTTGGGCAGTGTGCTTGGCTGCTGTGATACAACATTGTTTAGTGGTTTAATAAAGGGTCTTTCAGCCACATCCTTGATGTAGATCTTTACTGTGAAGTCTGTTCTTATTTTAAGAATTGTCTAATCAATAGAGAGCCAAAAATAAGTATTTTCTCAGCTTTCAAATTGTGGCTCCTTTATATTAACTAGGAATTCTGCAGAAAAACTACAGTTTTCTCTATAAGTGCTCTCTATCCCTCTCCCCCTTTCTTTCTTTCTTTCTTTCTCTCCCTCCCTCCTTTCATCCCTCTTTCCTCACTTTCTCTCTTACTTTATAGAATTTTAAAAAAATCTACCCTTTCAATTTGTAGCCTGGGAATCTCCTTAGCTGATGCTATAAATTTACTAGGTAAGTTTTTCATCTTTTAAATTATTATAGTTTTGGCATTGTTTTACTACTACATCTTACATTTTGCCATTTCCCCAGAGTACTATAGTAGTTTCTTTACCAACTTTCTATTGCCTGATAATAGTTTATTCACTGTTTCTCAATTTTGGTGAACAATTTTCCTGATGCTTTTCTAATCTCTGTCTACCACTTCTTCTCAAAACTAATGCTAAATATTTTAGGTTGCTTTTACACTCCAGTGTAATAGCACACCTGTCTATTTTCTCTATCAGTTAGCCTTTGCTGCATAATTAATTGTCCACCACTTTGTGGATTATGACATCTATTATTTCTCATGGTTTTGTGGATTGACTGGTGGTGTGACAGCCATGTGTCTATCATCACCAGTAGGCCATGCCAGGCTCATCCACATGATATAAAGTCATAGTGTACAGGAGCCCATATACAGAAATCTGTGGGCCACCTAGTGTGATCTACTACAATCCTTTTCGTTTCAGTTTATCTCATATTCTTTATACTAGGAGGAGGGGGAATTTGCTTTGTTAACAGCTTACTTGGTTGTCTTAATGAATGCCTGGCTTTCCATTTATGCTACCTAATCAAGACTGAAGATTTCCTAATACTATGCATTTGTCATAGTAATGACTCAAAACTTCATTGAATTATGTTTCTTTGGGTCTTATTGGTGAGATTAATTCTTCTCAGCAATTATTTGTCACATTCAAGATCTAGCTGAATTAAAACATTAAACATTGAATTAAAACAATTAATACATTGGGGAGAATGAGTTTTTATACTCTTTTATTTATCATTGGGGAAACAGCATTTCATAAAACTTACCTTGCCTTTAAGATAGATATTGAATACAATTATAAGTTTGTTTGAAGAACTGGATATAGTAGTGGTAGGTCATTTGAAACTTTAAAAATTTTGCTTTCTCTGCATTGAGAATAGTGTTTCTAGAGGAGGAGGGATTTTGTAAGATCTGTTTGGGGAGTGAAAAATGGAATTGTGTTTTGAGGAAAGCATCTCTTTCAGGCTTCTGCATTCTTAAATCCATCAAATGAGTCATTTATTTCTCTCATAAATCTGTAATGATAGCACCGTATACATAATGGTTTGTAATTTTCTTTGGGCAGCAAAGAGCAAAATGAAAGAAGTAAACAAGCACACAAGCCCAGTTAATGTCCACTCAATACTTCTTAATAGCCGCTAAGATGGTAAATGTAAAGGGGCTTGCTTGCTGAAAACCATGGCAATATTTGAGAAGATAACTTTACAGTTATAAATGGTATATTGCTTTTTTATTTTTTTGGTACTGGGGATTGAACATGGGAGCTTGCGCTTGTGAGACCAGTCATAAATGGAGCACAAATAATGAGATGATTTTTTCTCCTGTGCATAACCAAAATGCCACAATTTCCTGCAATGAGCATGCCTTCAACATTAGTGCAGACATGTACTAAAATAGTGTCAATACCTACTTCCTATTCTAATCACATTCAAAACTTAATATATAAACTAAAAGCTTAAGCCAATTTTTGATTTGTTTCACTGAACTTTTAAACTTGTATTTTGTTTCAAAATAATTTCCCTCAAAACTGAAGAGTTTGTGTTAGGATACATAAGTAAACCTTACCTATTTTAAAGCAAGATGCATCTTTGTATCCATGTTATTGAGAATGATATGTAAAGAAAAAATAGACCTAACTGCTTGAAGGAATTATTTTGCACAGTGGTTACTGGGTCTAATGTATGATAAACACCCTATCATCTGAAGGGTAGGTAAACTGCTCATTTCCCATGAGGAGTATATAGATAGTAAGAATTTTTTTTTTTTACTTTGTGTCAGACACATCAATACTACCACCTTTACTTGATTGTCTGCTGCCTCTGGTCTAGAATAGTTAATTGCCTTCTAACTGGTCTTCCTTATTTCACTCTTTGGACAGCACTTTTACGCATTGCTATTCAAATAATTTCCCTTAAGGTCTCATTCCTTAGTTTAGAAATAGAAACCATTTCTTCCTTGCTTACAGAATAAACCCCTATTTCCCTACCTGGTCCTTCAAGGCTATCTATGGATCTGCATCACATATGTTTTCCAACTTCATCTTAGTATAATAATCTAGGAATGAGGTTAACTCTAGCTCAGCTCCCAAGTGTCTTGTTTTATCTACAACTGACTAGGTCTCTTTTATTGAAGGTGCTGAGCATTTTACATGCCAGAAAGGGAAAGAATAGTCTCTTAAGTAAACAGAGATATTAGGTTTTTAAATGGGTCTGAGGCTTCTGTATCACTTCGATCTGGAGGGCCAGGAGCCTTCTCTAAAGTTTGAATTTAATAAATATTTCTAGGAATGTTTTATGGTCAACATTTTGCACATAACATTATTTTGTGATTCTCAAAATAGTATTGTTGGGTATTGCTACAGCCAGTTTTCAAACATGGAGGTTGAGCTCAGAAAAAGTAAAAAAACTATGCCCAGCACTTCATGTCTGATCAGAGTAGACCTAGAATTTAAATAGCATTTTCCTGAATTCACAAGTGCTCTTCAAAAACTAAGAAATAGCCGCATAAGTCCATTATTTAGAAAATGGATGTAAACTCCAAAGTAAATATCTCAAAGAATTAAAAGTTACCATAAAGATCCTGCCTGCCTTGCAAGCATAAGATCCCAAGTTGGATCCCCGGTACCAAAAAAAAAGTTACCGTAAAGAATCAGGAATAGTGGGCCTGGGGTAGTATGGGCTAATGGACTACTTTTTGTCATATTTTATTTCTTAAACTACATACATGTATTACTTTAAAAATAACTATTTTTATTTTTCACAAATTCAAAAGGCACAATTATTGTACAATCTATTACAAAACAACAGAGTAAAAATATAATAAGGACCAAAGGAAACAGAAATGTCAACCATATATATTTATACACCAAGTATGTGGAAAATTTCTTATAGCACTTAAGAGTAAAAATCTAAAACTAACTCATTATTTCAGGAAGAAGTTTTAGAACATCCAACCATGTATGATTAAAACAATGACTATCTTAATGAAAAATTATAATCTTATCCACTTAGAAAATTTTCAAGTTGCTGGAGTCCAAGTAAATCAAATCACTACTAGTTTTTTAAATGTTTAAAAGATTCTTAAATTAGGAAATTGTAACTGTAAGAAAATCACTGAAGCACATATACCTAACTCTTTGGTAGCCAGTTAACTGCTGCATCTTCCAAAAACCAGAAAAGGGTAAGTTTAAGTCTTCCTCAGCTCTAGCCGCCGATACATCACAGTCCACAGGTTTCCTTCAACTCCATTTAACAGAGGCTATGATCCTTTGAAAGGCAGTGAAAGCCAGGTCAGCATATTTATGCCTCATTCCTTCTAAGTGTAGACATGGTGTTTGTCGCTGGTATCCTTGGCCAACAGCTTTTGTGTTTATCAGTTCTCCCCTTTGATCCCCTTAGTTCTCCCCTTAGTCCCTTTAACTATAAAATGTGATGTCCAAACCTTGCAGTTTCTGAGCTGGAAAGTGGAAAAGACTCCCATGTCTGTTTAAGTGCATGTGGTATTAAAGACACTGAATCCCAATGTGAAATTTGTCTTTGTCTCTTTGGAATGGGTCTGTCAACAGATGACATGAAATTTAACCTTATTCAGATCCTTTAGAACATCTAACATATCTGGAACATCTTTATTTCTCTGGCTTTTTGAGTGACAATTATAATTCATCTTGCTAGCATGTGAGTACTGCTTTTTAATTTCAGGAACTGGATGATCTGAGTCACAGATAGATCCTGGTTGTATGAGAGGAAAATATGGAGGATGGAAAGGAGAAAACTGCAGAGTAATTTGGTTGTTGTGGAGAAGGTGGAAACACTGGACTTTGAAAGGGATCTGGTTCCACACATTTGAGCAACCCCCAATTATGACATTTGTCCACTCCATTCAATCAAAGGAGCCAGAATTTGGATTATCTTTCAGTGTATGTATTTATGCAGTTAGAGTAATCTGAGCGTGAAGAAAAGTTGTCTCATTTTTCAAGATTAGCTAATTTTTAAATTGCAGCTTGATTTACAGGCAGATATTTTTTCATTGGTTTGTTATGGTTTTGAGCAGGTGACAATAGATCCTAAACTACTCCCAAAGGATGGAAATTTCTACTTTCTCCTCATCTTCTTTTTCCATATACTATGTCAAAATATAATACCACTGGATTCTTCAACATTTACATACCACAGACAAAATATTAGCAAAAGATGGAACTATAGAGTCACTATTATCTATAGGGTGAAGTTTGGGATCAAGTCAAAATTAGGTCTTTGACAAGGTTTCAAAGGAAGCATTTTCCCGACAACACGAATAATCCTCCGATATGATCCATAACCTTTATTTTTCTCAATCAGCAAAATCTGTATTTCTCTTAAGATATTCATTAGGAGAGACACTGATGAAACAAATCCAAGGAAACTTATTTATCAGTTTCTTCGTACCTTCCTCCTAAGCCAAGCATCAGGAAGCAGAGGGCGTTATGGAAACGCGTCTCAGAACCCTGAAGCGGAGAGTTCCAGAGTGCACTTGCAGAACTGCTCAGGCCCCGCACCGCCCCTCGCAACTCGGACTGGGGTCTAGGCAGTAACGCGAGCCCAACCGCGTAACTGGTAACTGCGGAAGGCACAGCCAATTTTCCCGCTGCACCCTCTCAGCCTGCCGCGCGGCCTAAGGACGGGTTCATAAAAATAACTTTGAAATATAATGAATTAATTGGTCCATTGCCAGATAAATGTTGAGCAGAGATTACCTGAAATCAGGAGTGAGATGGAGCCCAGTGGAGTAAAGAGGCACATTTCAGAGAGCAGAAGGTGATGTTATGAAGAGGTGCGATTTATATTTCCAGCTCTTTAATTTTTTTTTTCCTAGGGCCAACTTGGCTGCATCTTTGATCTCACATCATAAACTGTTAGAACATTAATCACGTTTAGAAGCTGTACTAACTTGTTTGTGTTCTATATTGTAAGTTACTACTCCAAGCACGCTATGTTCCATTAGTCAGAGAAGAGTTAATGCATCTTCTCTGAGTGTCTGATTCAGTGTCTAGAGGTGCTTCAACTCACTGGAGGAAGATTGCACTGTTTATTGAATACATGCAGGGGGTGAGAGGAGAGAAAGCTATTGCTTTCTTTCCTCTTTATGTTTCTGTAGGCCTGCAGAGTTACAATCACACATCTCCTGGGTAAAGATGATGCTTAATTCAACATTCTGAATTGCATCTAGCAATTGTTATTGCCCAATAAATATTAGGGTAGTAATGCTTGGAGGGCTAGGATGCTTGCAGCTTAAACAAAACTGTCACAGTTGTGTAGAAACGAGCTCAAACTGAGGCCATTTTTCTTGTTGACTCTCAAGTATTGGGTCTGTGCTAGCCAGCTCATCATGTGGTACTTCCACAGCTTCATTCCTTACCACAGTTCAGCTAAGGTAGCCTCAGAGCTCTGTGACAGCTGTGGCTTCTTCTTTTTTTTCGGTACTGGGGATCGAATTCGGGTCCTTGCGCTTGTGCAGCAGGCAGTGAAACCACTGAGCTAAATCCCCGGCCCCTGTAGCTTCTTCTTTGTGGATTATATGCAGTCTGTAATCTGTACCAATGAGCTGGGAAGGTGCTGATAGGAAAAAAGGAACAGTGTAAGAAAACTATATTAGAGTTATCAAATTCCACATTTTCTATTTTATTCATTCCTTAAAGAACCTGGGCAGCTATTATGCACAAAGCACAGTACTAGACACTGTAGAACTACAGAGCTACAAAGACATACTCCCTGTCTCCAAGAGCTTACAGTTCAGATGGAGAGACAGGGTTACAAATACTACCAGTGTCAGACTCTAAAAGAGCCTGGTGTGTGGAGTTGGAGGATCTGGGTTTGAATCTCACTCTACCAGCGGCATGGTTGTAAATGAGTTACTAATCTTTTTTTTTTTTTTTTGTATGGGGGATCGAACTCAGGACCTTGCGCTTGCCAGGCAGGTGCTGTGCAGCTGAGCCGCCTAGCCCATGAGTTACTAATCTTATAGAGACCTCCATTGAGATAATTATAAGTGTTTACTCAGCCAAATGTCTGGGGCATACTAAGATCTTAAAAATAATGTATTTTAACAATTGCATATTATTGGAGGGGTTGAAGGGAGGGCAGGGGAATGGGGAAAAAAGGAGAACCAAGATGGATTATGTAAGGGTACAAATTTCCAATGATGAATATCTGTATACCTTAAATTACCAATAAAATTAATTTTTAAAATTGCATATGACTATCACTGGAGGAAGTAGTGGAAGAAACTTTAAGGTAGAAGGAGATTTTCCTGATGGGATTGTATGTGGTTAACTAAGGAGGCAATAATTGACCTGAGCACCAGAAGGTGAACAGGATTTCAATCTGTTGAAGGAAGGGGTAGTATTTAAGCATTTTAGATTTGGAATGACATGAACAAAAAATAACATGAATGTTTTTGACTTATTTAAGGATCAGGTGTGTTTCAGGGTTGTAGGGAGAGATAATACTGGAAAATGAGATGAATACAAATTAGGATATGTCTTAGATGTCAAAGGAGTTCAAATTTTGTCCTATTGTTACAGAGAAGAATTAGGAAGTGATTAGCTGTTACTGAGTTGAGAAGAGATTAAAAGCATACTATGAGCTCCTCCCTGGGCCCTGGGAATGTGGGGAAAACAATAGATACCTCTAAGCAACTTGGGGCGATGTATTGCTCTTAGCCAAGGTGGAACTCAAGGGAAGGTCTCTTTTATAAAGAAAAGTAAGAATTTTTGTTTTAAAAATTGGTGAATGACTTTCAAGTGGCTTCCTGTGTACCATGCCAGGAAGTCATATAATATGTAATGAATTATGCTATATGCTTTCAGCAAAAGGATACATTAAGAATATTAATATGCCAGACTCTTTTCAACCTTTCTGCATCTCCATGCTCCCTTAGTAGGAATCACAGTAACTAAGGTGTTGATTACTAATAATTTAGCAGGAAGAATATTTCTTCTCATTTGTGTTGATTTATCTTTGTACCTCCTCAAATGACCTTCGATGACTATTTTAAGGATTTGTACTGGCTTATCAATAAGGATTACATCAGGAGCCATTATAGAATATTTACCTAAAGCTAAGTTTGGTTGAAAATCCAGCAGACTAGATTTAAAACAAGGTCTTTCTTTTCAGTGGCAGCATTTTTATTCTCCTTACCTACAGATTCACTCAGGGATGTACCTTTAAATTCAGTAGATATTGTACATGTCTCAGACTATAAGCAAGGAGAATAACGATTCACTTTATGATTCATTTTTTCTAGAGATCAAAAAACAAAAGAAATACTTTCATTTTTGTTGACCCTTTAATCATTCTATGACTTTTACCATGAATATTGTCCTTAAGTGATGCTACATTGAATATATTCAAAAAAATTACAACATGTTTTTAAGAATGAAAATGTGTACAACTGTTTCTTCCCTCCCCCACAGAGATGTTATTGTTCTAAAATGTTCAAAACATGCTAAATCATTTTTTATAAATAAGCAAGTCATATACTCTACATATATACTCTATATTTATATACTCTACATACAACTTAGTTTCAGCACCTACCTTAATGGTAACATGAAAAGCTAATGAAAGGACACCACTAGAAGCCCAGGCACAAAATCATATATAGACACAAGAAAACAGCAGATCCCACCCCAGTAAGAATGCACCAAACACATTCACATTCACGTTTCTTTTTTTAAAGCAAATGACAAAGACCTAGTTCAGCTTTTATAAACCTAAGCTAATCATTACATATTTAAACAATTGTCAAAACTAGTAGTTTCCAGCATCCATGCACAACTAAAAAAATACTTAAATTTATACTAAACCAATGTATTACCACTAATGCATTAATACCTTTCATTACTAAATACTGAAAAAGTGAAAATTATTTCTGTGGAGGACTCATCTTGGCAATGTTAGCTTCACAGCAGGCTGACATTACTTGGCTCACATTTCGAACACAATGGAAAGCAGATCTATGCTGGTGTTAAAGTCTTATCTTGTCCTAGTGCTACTCAAAGAGCCAAGGCTCGCCTTGATGTTTAATAAAAAAGCAAAGTGCATACAGAAATTACAATAATTTTAAAGAAAAAAATTGTCTTATTGTATGGTCCCGACAATACTTAAAAGTCTATGACAAGAATGGGCTCCAATGAGGTGTTTATAAATACTTTAGGTACAGTTATGCTGAAAGTTGAGTTTGTTTGAAATCTTAAAAACAAGTTCCTACAAATCCTCAAATGATGCTTGTTATAATTTTAAAATCTCTGTTAGATGCATGTGTTGAATTACTTGTTAACCAAATAGTAGCTGCTCCTTACTACTTATCATTAAGGGCTTTAACTGCCCATCTTCTTCAACTTCTACTGTTTTTGTTTTTTTGGTACTGGGGATCAAACTTGGTTCCTTGCGCTTGCGAGGCAGGCAGCAGAACCACTGGGCTAAATCCCCGGCCCTACTCTTTTTTGACCATTCTCAACAATTCTCACTGTGGTGATTTTTCTACAATTAATAATGTTAGTAGAAGTTGATATAGATTTGAAGCCTATCCCACTGCCATCAAATGATGTGGACCAAAGTGAAGTGAACCAAATGAAGTAAATCCTGTATCAAATGAAGAAAATCTATCTCCAAAGGATGGAAATTCACTGATGGCAAAGAAAAAGTAGTTTGCACTGTGTTTTCTGCTTCTTTGGGGACTCTTTTGGTGCTCAAAAAGTTTTCAAATGAATCTTTGAAGAAGTTGAATGAAAACAGGTACCTTCCAGAAAAAAAATTCCCTGAAAACATCAACTAGGTTGCAGAATGTGAAGCCAAACTCAAATGGACTGTCAAAATGACTTCTCCTTTCTCCACCAATTTATCCTTCTTGGCCATGTTTGTCATAGACATCCTGTTTTTAACCATCTGATAATACCTCATACACCTTAGCTACTTGTTTGAATATTTGCTTTTTTATTTAGTCACAGGATTTTTATCTAGATGCCACGTTAGTGCCAGCTTCTGATATCTTGATGTCCTCGGGTGAAGCATGTTTTTGCATGCCCAGAACTCCATAGTAATCCACTATGTTTTAACAGGTTGTTGGAACAAGTCCAAGGATGTACATGACCTGGCAGGATAAAGGAGGAAGATCCAGAGCCTATTTCCTCATGGATCCAGCATGGTGCACTGGTCGGGGCAACAGTGGTTCCTTCTTACTACTCTTTGGGGCTTTCATTACTGTAGTCCCATTTAACCATCAGTTATGGGCTTTAAACTCTGAAGATTAGAAGACATGTGTTGGCCAACAGTATAGATGAAGGGGTTTAGTAAAAGTGAGTGAAAGGCATCTGCCCATTGAGTGGCATCTGCCTACATCTTGAATTAGTTCTCTAAAATCAAATGAGTAGAGGTAACAATCAGATATTTCCCATTAGCTTTCGAAGCATCTTACTCCTTTCCCCACAACTCTGAGGTTAATGAGAAAATATCAGTGGGCTATATCTGGTGACTGTCAAGTATCTTTTATTATGGAATTTCTCTGCCGGGTACTTTCGAAGCTAGAGTTACTGGGCTGGGGATTTAGCTCAGTGGTTCTGCTGCTTGCCTCGCAAGCAGAAGGACCCGAGTTCGATCCCCGGTACCAAAAAAACCCAAAAAACAAACCCTAGAGTTACTGTAATTCACTCATTCAACTGTCATTCATTTATTCAACTTTTTTATCTTCCTCCTGTGTGTCAGGCATCATGTTTTTTATGAACAGGATGTGCTTGCTTCTTGGCTTTTCCCTCTTCCTGTTGGCTAGAATACATACATGGTGGGCAGTCATTTGAGATCATTAGAAGAAAGGAAGCAGATAAAAAGATAGAAGCTTGAGTTTCAGCACAGTAGAACCGTTGTATCAGCTCTGCATGGCTTATATCTTGACTGTCATATGAGAAAGAAACTGAAATCTTGTTTAATTCATCAATATGTTGGGCCTTGCTATTTAGCTGAGCCTAAATGTTGACCAGTAGAAGTTACTATAATACTTGGAGTTGCAAAAAGATCCAAAGAAATTTTCAGAAAAGGAAAAAATAATCGCCCATAATCCTACCCTCCTAATACAACTGTTTAAAAATCTGTATAATATCTTCTGACTCTCATCCACATGCTCATGTTTTGGCATAATTGTAATAAGTTCACAAATCATTTGCCATTCTGCTCTTTTTTATTTAACTTTACACATTACACATTCTTGTATATCTTAAAATAGTTATTGTGGATTTTTTAGTGGCTTTATACCATTATAGTGTGTTACTATACTCTGACTTATAAACCTATCCTGAATACACTCATAAAAATAATGTTTATTAAATGATCTTGTTGATTTTCCAATGAATCTGGTAGGGTATATAAGTACCTTAGTTTAGCTTGACTCTGAAATATGTACCTTATAGAAGATGCAGATAATAAACAATCAATAAATGCTAGCTAGTATTATTATTGTTGTTATTAGTATTGAATTTTACTGTTTGTCTCTAGCAATGAGACATTCAAGAATAAGGTCTGGTTTGAAGTGGCAGCTGAAGCAAGTTGGAAGACAATGATACAATCATTACTGAGCTACGACCAGTGAATTCTTTTTCTTTTTCTTTTTCTTTTTTTGGTACCGGGGATCGAACTCGGGTCCTTGCACTTGCGAGGCAGGTGGCAAAACCACTGAGCTAAATCCCTGGCCCTTGACCAGTGAATTCTGATGTGCTACCTGTAAGACATCTAGTTATTCATTGTAAGATTTGTGAGTTGTGTCCATTCTTCACATATTTTGGGCTGAAATGCCAACTCAGCCTTCTCCTATTCCTCACCTTTAATCATACCTACCCTGCCTTTACTCTGGTTGTTCAAAGACCAGAGAAAATATGAAAAGGTCTATAGTGACATGTCTCCTCCAAAATCCTCTTCCAACCAGTCTCTCCTTTCCCTAACTAAATTAACCATTTGTATCAGCTTTCTGTTACTATAATAAGTAACTGAGATAAAACATTTATTTTAAAAAGATTTATTTTGGCTCATAGTTATAAAGTTTTAGACCATGATTTCTTGGTCCCCTTGCTTTTGGCAAAGCAGGACATCATAGTGGGAATGTGTGACAGAGAAAAACTGCTCACCTCATGGCCAGGAAGCAAAAGAGAAAAAGAGAAAGAATGGTCCCATAATTCCCTTAAGGGCAAACTTCCAATGGCCTAATGACCTCCTTCAAGGTTCCACCTCCTTCTAAAGATTCCATTCATATCCCACTTCCCCCCCCCCCATGAGTACACACAGCTGAGCATGGTGGTACATGCCTGTAATCCTAGCACTTGGAGGCTGAGGCAGGAGGATCATTATGAGTTCAAGGCCAGCCTGAAATACTGAGTGAAGCCCTGTATATCAGTTAGAAATGAAAGTTCATTCATTCAACAACCGTGTGTACATAACTTACCTCATCTTTACATCCTTCTGACATCTGATATCTTTGCATCCGTCTCTAAGCTTATGGTTGTTGAATGAATCCAATTCTGTAGAAATTATTAGAAACCATTAGGATTTAATAATAGGGATTGAGATACATCAGAATGAGAGAATACAAAACTGTGAAAGAAAGATGTAATTTTATGGTGAAAATAAAATTGGTATGAAATCAACCTCTATATTTAGTTTCTTTTTTGCTTTTTACATATTCACAATATATTAGAGATTGTGCCTACCTGATCTCAAATTTCAGTTACAGAATTTTTTTTCTGACTCTTCTCTAAGTATTCTCCAAAAAATCAGATTTGTGTTTAGCTTTCTAGACATTTCCCTAACATTTTCAGTTTCATCCACTGGCAATCTTACAGAAATCTATGATTATCAGTTAAATAAATAAAATTTTGGTTCTGTAGTTTTTACTTAGAGAATTAAATTTAATGGATTTGACAATCTGGTTCTATAGCTGTTACAAGAACAGGGTTCTCATTCAGCAGAGAAGAGGACATTCATTTGTCTTACTCAAAGGTGTGCCTGTACTATAAATCCCCATCCTAAGTCAGTCTTGTAAAAGCCAAATGAGAACATAAGAGGTAACAGCAGCAAGGAAGGAGCCTCTTTTAAAACATGTGGATGAGAACAATGGGCACAATTTGCCAGCCTAAGGGACACTAGGAGAGACAGTTTGGGCCATCAGGCTTTTATGGGAAAGCAAAGCTGTAACATTAATCCTTACATAAGCTTCATCTAGTTTCTGGATGCTCTATAGAGTGACTGTTGCAATTGAGGTCAAGATTGGGCATGTCAGAGTTAGAACAATCTACACCAGAGTTGTATTTTGTATCTTAAGTAATAATGTACAACTAGACACTAACTACCCATGTACCCCAGAGATTTTGGGATGAGATGTGAAACTGAAGATAAAGCACTTCCCAAAGTCTCCAATGTAGAAGAATTGCATTGTTTCAAGTGTGCTGTGCCTTTTCTTAGGAGATTCTTTTATTTGTTTCCATAACTGTTGGCTAATGAGTCTCAATTGAGAAAGGATACAAATTAGTTATAAATATGACTTTTATTCCAAGAGGACAAATGAGGTAACCAGAATAGTAGCTGATATTCAATGCTTATCAATTTCTTGATACTCAATTCTTATCAATTTCTCAATATTCAAAAATTTCCTAATAATTTTCTGTACGTGTCATTTTAAACCAAAAAAACTAATTAGTCTGAGTGCCCACTTCAGTAGCACATATACTGAGTTGGAACTAATTAACCTCAAAGTATAAGTCAGTGGTTAGATAATATTAACATAAGATAGGAAGTTCAAGTTCAATTCCTAGCACACTGCAGTTACTGCTGAGCACCTTAAAGTGTGTTTATTTTTTAGGTTTATAAAACTGGAAATTAATTTTTTGAATTTATAATGAGGCATTGAAACTAAATTAGATTAATAACCAATAAATATAGAAACACTCTGAGCAAATGAGTAAGTTATTAAGTATATTTTCTTATAACAATAGTTAATTTAAGAACGGTGGAATTTAAATTGGTACAAACCTTTTAGTATACATTCTGAAAATACCTGTTAAAATTCAGAGAAATAATATGGGGGAAGGGAAAAGGTAATTCTACCTTTTACTTTGCATCAGTTTAATTTTTTTATGAGATTGTTTTATATCAGTATTTTAAATTAAATAATTAAAAACCAGGAATTCTGCATCTTTTTATGTGTGTTTTTTTTTGTTTTTTTGTGTTTTTTGTACCGGGGATTGAAATTGGGTCCTTGCGCTTGTGCAGCAGGCGGCGAAACCACTGAGCTAAATCCCCGGCCCTTGCATCTTTTTAAAAGTAGGTATTTTCTAAGTTAATCTTTTTATGTTTGTCTATTCTACACAGCAATTGTAGACCAGTCAATTACATCGTTCAGATTTAATTTTAGAACGGTAGCTTAATGGCTCAGTGTACCATGCTAACAGCTTCAGCATGGACAGGCATATTCTGTATTCTGCATATAGGACATAATAGCTCAAATAAAAATGTTTCTGAGGGCCAGGATTAGCTCAGTGGTTCCGTCAGCTACCTCGCAAGTGCAAAGTCCTGAGTTTGATCCCTGGTACCAAAAAAAAATGTTTCTGGCCAACTTTGAAGCACTTTCAAGAAAACCTTGGATGGCTGTGTCTTTCCATCTCAGATTTCTTCATTAAGTTGCACTCTAACCAGTAATGCAGGGAAAGGAACAAGAACCAGGCAAAAACTGCTTCCAAATCTTAATTAAGAAAGTGATATTAACCTCCTTAAAGTTTCTGCTATTATAGGAAGTGCTGGAAAATCTTGAGGGAAGAGATAAAAAAAGAAAAGAAAAGAAAAGCAACCTAAGAAAGAACCTAGTCTTAGAAATATGATACAAATAAATTGTTTTAAATCTCTTTTATTTTGTCCTCTGAAAATACTTTTAATTGGAAAATTCTGCTTTAAGTTTACTTATAGCTTCAATCATCCCTCATTAGAGGACACTTTTAGTTTTTCATGTAAAAAAAACTTTACAACTTTTCTATTCAAACTTTTTAAAATATTTATTTATTTATTTATTTATTTATTTATTTATTTTGGTACCGGGCATTGAATTCGTGTCCTTGTGCTTTCAAGGCAAGTGGCGGAACCACTGGGCTAAATCTCCAGCTCTATTCAAATTTTTTTCATAAACACTATCTTATCCAAGTATTTTGCACAAAAAATTCAAGTGCAAAAAGATTTTATTAAGAACACGTGAAGGGGCCGGGGAGTTAGCTCAATGGTTTCTCCACCTGCTATGCAAGCGCAAGGACCCGAGTTTGATCCCCAGTACCAAAAACAAAAAAACAAAGAATGTGTGAAGGCTCATTTCAATCTCAGTTAACTTTAGATTAATACATTTTCTTTGCTCTTTCAGTTGATCATATAATATTCTCCTTTTAGTTAACAAAGTGGATTCTACACTTGAGGCCTTCTAATTGTTAACACAATAATAATGAGTGCATTCAGGACTGCTACCTCAAAATATGACACCTCAATATTTGAGGAAACAGCAAAGATTTCTCTGACTCTTGCCAAACCCATGTATGTCTCTTCTCATCCAGCCCTGTTGACCCTGTGTCAGGATAGAAGGGATGTCTCTCCCTATCCAAGGTCAATTTCTCTATCTGTGCTTTGGATCCCAGCGTTTGTCTTTTCAGGAAATCTATGTTATAGATTTTCCTTTCTCTTTCCTGTATCTTAAATATTTATGTTTTCTTCTCAACAGGATTAGTTTCATCCACTTCTAAACATCTTGTTTTACCAATTATAGAAAAGTTCCTGGGTAATAATCTCTCCTCCCTAGGTAATATTTAGATGAATGCTGTCAATGTTTCTCTCTTTTCTGTTCTTTTATGGCTGACCACATGGTTGAGCCCATAGGTATTCATAAATAATCAGGTTATAGTCAAATCTTATAGACCAAGGGGATAGATATTCTGTCTGTTTCAAGTGGTCATATATGTATCTGCTTTACCCTCTTATGTGTTGATTTCTTGGCTTAATTCTCAGAGGGAAAATTTATTCCCCAAATTTCCTTATTCCCAAAGAATATGTCAGTGTAGTTCTGAAATACACAATAGTAGTTTCCATGGTATTTTTAAAAATTAAAATAATTCCTTTTAATCAGTGTACATGTTTGCATTATTGAAATTGTTTATATCAAGAACTGACCAGTGCACTCGATCCCCAGTACCAAAAAAAAAAAATTGACCAAAGAGTTGGAGATGTGGCTCAGTGGTAGGGCACTTACCTAGTATACACGAAACCTGGAGTTCAATCTCCAGTACTGGAGAAAAATCTTTTTTCTTATTTTAAAAGTTTGTATTTAGTTACTTATGTAGCATCCCGTCATGGGAGTTAACACAATTTAATAAAACAGGTGTTAATATTTGTAGAGAAACAGTAAGTGCTTCATATTTATTATATTTTTTATGATTATGTGTATCAGTAAAAAGAAGAAATTGAATATATTTGCCCCACGTGGAAAAGATGTTAAAGCATTAAGGAAAATAAAGGAATACATTTCTGACTCAAGCTGATCAGAAGATGCATTTTAGGAGCAAACTTTCATTTTTATATCTCCAGATAACAATTTAACCCTGGCAGTGAGATAATGACTGCTGCATCTGAATTTTATGACGGCTTTCTGATTTGTTGCTTCGTAAAGCAATCACATAAGGGCAGCAAATCCTCCAAATAGTGGAAAATATAGTATTGAAAAATTTCACTCTTAAGTTTCTATAGATGAAGCTTTACAAATATTAAAATAATAAAGGCTGATTCTGACTGTGTGATGAGATAGCAGAGGTTATTATGATGAAACTGAGTAATTTTCATTAACCTCACACACAGGTAACTCCTATGTGGCAATTTTTTTTCAGAGAATTAGCACAATCTAGGTACTGCATTCAAAGGCTTTTGTGACTAAAATAAACAATTGAAAATAATTTTCAGTGAAAATACAAAACTACCTTGTGGAAAGCAGACACGAACGCTCTTTAAAAAAAAAAAAATAGGCCTCTTGGGCCGGGGATATAGCTCAGGAGCGCAGTGCCTGCCCAGCAAGCGCGAGGCCCTGGGTTTGATTTCCGGTACCAAAAAAGACAAGTGAAAAAAAAAAAAAGGGCTGGGGACTTTTAGCTCAGTGGTTTTGCTGCCTGCTGTGCAAGCACAAGGACCCAAGTTTGATCGCCGGTATCCCCCCCCCCAATTTTTTTTTTCACAAACACTATACAATTCAGCTATTAAAATTAATATATTTTTTGTTTGAAATGTTTCTGAGTTCCATCCAGAGGGATTTTATTCCAAGCATAAAAAAGGAAAAAATGAAACTATTTTGGCAATTGGGAAGAAATTTAGAAATTTCTAGGGGAATTCATCAAGGCTGGACTACCATAATTCCTACCTTTTGAAATATGAGTTGTCAAACTACAAGGTGGGCATGGTGGCACATGCTTGTAATCCCAGAACTCAAGGGGCTAAGTCAGGAGTATCACTATGAGCTTGAGGTCATCTGGGGCTACACAGTGAGTTCAAGGTCAGCCTGCAATATAATGAGACCGTGTCTCAAAAGAAATGAAAAACAAAACTATATTCACTAGTTAAGCTAAAATTTCAGGAATGAAAGTCTCAGTAAATTTTGTTGATGCAACATATGTTTGATGTATGAAGAAACTATCTAGTAATTATATACGTGAATAAGTAAACTAAAGTCACAAGTATTTATATAGTTTCTCTTTTCTTTTTTTCATATGTTTATTGGTACATTTTAGGTATACAATACAGTTACATTCGTAGTTGGGAACTTGCACCTTTACATGATGTATCTTGGTTCTTATTTTTTCACCCTTCCCCTGCCCTCCCTTCAAACCCTCCACCCTTCCCTATTTACAAAGACTTTTTTTCTTTTCTCATATGTTTTCCTTTCCCTTCTTTCCTTTCCCCTACCTTGCTTGCCCCACTTCCCCTACCACATTTAGACCTTCTCTTCCTATTTCACATTATCAATTGTACATTTTGATCCTTATTTACACTTTTAGATTCTCACACCAGGGAAACTATTCGGTATTTACACGTGTCCTATTTATTTCACTTAAGAGT
>NW_004624739.1:3657903-3693511 GCF_000247695.1 Heterocephalus glaber
AGCTGATAAAATTTTTTTCCCACATTGTAGGTTGTCTCTTAGCTCTGTTGGTGGTTTCTCTTGCAGTGCAGAAGCTTTTTAATGAGATGAGATCCTAGGTGTGGATTTTTTGTGCTAGTTCCCATGCTTCTGAGGTTTTGTTCCTAAAGTCTTTTCCTATGCCAATGTCTTCAAGAGTTCTACCTAACTTATCTTCCAGTAAGTTTAGTATTTGTCTTAATATTTAGATCTTTAATCCACTTTGATTTTAGTTTAGTGGTTGGTGAAAGATAGGGGTCTAGTCTTAATCTTTGGCAGGTTGAAATCCAGATTTTTCAACACCATTTATTAAAGAGGCTGTCTTTCATTCAGTGAGGATGGTTGGCTCCTTTGTCAAAGATGAGGTAGCTGAGTATGTCTGGAGTTATTTCTGTATCTTCTAATCTATTCCACTGATCCTCGGGTAGTTGTATAGTTTCTAAGAATAGTCCTATTGGACTATTCTAACTAAATGTCATTTAGTTAGTAGCGTGATTACATATGCTGGTTCTATTGATTAGAAATCTTGTTCAGTTTGTACAGTTTGTAATGAGGCATATTGTTTCCTATTCCTGCTTTATGTAACAAATGACCACAAATTCAATGGCCTAAAACAGCACAAATTTATTATGCCATAATCTGAAAGTCAGAAGTTCAAAATGATTTTCATTGAGCTGTAATTAAGGTGTCAGCAGGGCTGTGTCCCTTCTAAAGGTTCCAGGGGAAAATTCTCTCTTTTGCCATTTCTAGCTTCTGGAGACTATTTATGTTCTGTACCTTTGGGCCCCTTCTGTCTTCAAAAACATCAGTACATACCTTAAAGTCCCTCTGTGTGTTTCTTGTCACGTTTTTTCTCTGACTCTTATAAGAACTCTTATAAGGACTCTGTTTTCTTATAAGGACATTGCCCATTACATTGGGCCCACCTAGGATAATCCAAGATAATTGTCCTATCTCAAGATTTTTAATCACTTCCACAAAGTCCCTTTTGCCATGTATGATAACATATTCATAGGTACTGCGGTTTAGATTATGGAAATCTTTGGGGTCATTATTCAGTCTAGTGCAGTGTAGTAGAGTGAATAATTGTTCCTACTCTTCACTCCCTACCCAGACATAGGATTGCATATTCATATGCTATCCTTTCCAATAATTTTGCAGTGTCTTTTCAATACACATAGTTAAGGAAAATTTCCTAGCCCTTGGCTCTGGAATTGATCATGTGACTTGCTTTGGCCTGTGAGATTTTAGCAGTTGCAATGCACTGAAAGGTTTGGAAAGCTCTTCTGACTGTGCCTGCTCACTTGCACTTCTGTTGTCGTAAGAACATGCCTGAGAGAAGATTCATGTGTTGTACAGCTGAGTTGGCCTAGCTGAGTCTGACCTACATCAGTTTACTCTTTGTCAATCCTCGGTCAATTCACAGATTTCTGCAAATACACTATTGTTAAGGCAGTGAATTTTGACAGTTTGTTATATTTCATTTTTGTAGCAATAGCTAAGTGATATAGTAGAATTTTCAGATTTTTTTCTTCTCTCATGATCTTATCTTCCATCTATGGTTATTATACTGCTAGAAAACAGCTATTAATCATGCAGCCAACAACTATTTAACAACTACTATGTTCTGTTACATATAAAAGTATAGACAGAAAGTTGGAAACTAAACTTCCATGCACCATTCATGGGAAGCTCATAGACATTACCAAAGGAAGAAGAAAAGGGCAGATAAGAGACAGAACTTGAGATCATTCTGTGGTTGATTTGGATGACAAAGATTTTACTGACTCGATTTAATCATGGCTAATCTACATTGGGAGGTTGTTAACTGAACACGTTTTTATTGAGTACCTAGTTTGTGAGTGTGCCATAATTTTAGGGATACACAGAAGAAGATGCAGAATTTTAGTATCTAGAAGTTATAATACTGATTATAATGTAAAAAGATGACACTAGGTTAATGACATCTTTCTGTTAGGTTCATTTTGTGTATTCATAATAGGTATTATATCTCTAATGAAAACTATACTTTGGTAGAAAAAATTTTTTAAACATCATTTTAGGGTTGGGGATTTAGCTCAGTGGTGCCGCTGCCTGTCTCGCAAGCACAAGGTCCTGAGCTTGATCCCCGGTACCAAAAAAAATACATATATCATTTTAACTGAATGTAAAGAGTATCTATTGGTTTTAGTCATTTATATCAGTGCTTCTCAAGCTATTTTTGATGGGCTATTTATTTTTTGTTAAATTTCTAATCTACACTGACTGATACATTTATAAAACACATGATACTGAAGCAATGTCAAATTTCTATAAATGTCTCTAAATATTCTTGCTTTTACCCTCACCTTTTCATGGACTGACAGGTAACAGTTTGGGGACTGCCATAGAATACAGTTTGAGTAACACTGGTACTGCCTCTTATTACAAATGAAAAATGTAAACATCAGAAAAATTTTGAAGACATATTAGTTCAGGTATTCATGTTTCAAATTTATTTTTATAGATTTTATTTTTAAATGAAGAAATGATATATGAAAATGAAAAGGATAATTCTTCTATAAATCCCTTCAGGCCTATATTTTTGTATTTACATATCTTTTTTTCTTAGTGCTGAGGATCAAATCTAGGGTCTTATGCATTCTATGCAAATTCTTCCTCTGGCCCTACATGTCATATTTTTAACTGAAAGGGTATAATGACTGAAAATTTCAAAGTGACTAAAATTTTAAATTGTGAAAAATTATATCTATACATATACATATGGATATATATGTACACATATATCTATATATCTATATACATATCCTTTCTTATTTTGGTACTAGGGATTGAACCTAGACCTTTGCACTGAGCAACATCCCTAGTTCTTTTTATGTATTTTTCATTTTGAGACAATTGCTAACTTGCTAAATTGCCCAGGCTGGACTTTAAATTGAGTTCCTCCTGCCCAGCTTCCCAGAGTGCTGAGATTACAGGCATGCACCACCACACCTGGCAATTTTCTTATATTTTCAATTTTGGAAACAGAAACAAAAGCACTGCATAAAAGCAAAACACATAAAATATCCAGAAAATCCCAGGACACTTTACTCTGTTACCTGCCAGAGGAAATTATTTAAAATATTAGCTAAGATTTGCCCTGTTATAGATCATATGCTGAATTAATTTTGTCAACTTCATCTAATTAACATTGATTATATTTAAGTGATTATCTTCTGCAGCCACTGTGCTACATAATTTTTAATTTTCTTGGGTATTACTTTGAAATATACTTTTACTTTCAGACACAATACTATTTTGTTTAACTAAGTAAAACTTTAAACAAAATTCTTCTGTCTGAAATGGGGGGAAGTGAGTTCCTCATCATGTTTCCCAAGCTGGCCTTGATCTCATGATCCTCTTGCCTCAACCTCTCCAGTAGCTGGGACTATAAGGCACATGCCACTGTGCCTGGCTAGTAAAACTTTTTAAAATGTTATCTGAATAATTTTGAAAACATTTAATGTTGTCACATTGATATATGGTGCAAATAGTTCATTTAGGTACTGGCATGAAAGTATAGGCACTATAGATGTATACTTTTCTGTATAGAAATGTATAAGGAAAAGTATTTTCCTCAGGTGACTTTTAAGGTGGCCAATGTGCTTTTCTGCTTTTGAAAGACAAATATTTTCCTGAAAATGTTCCATATATCTGAAAATTATTTTCCCTAGCAAGTACATAGCTATATTTTATTTGGAAATATAAAATGAGGTCTATCTTCTAGTGTGTGGCAGTCAAGTACAATAAGAGAAAGCATATAATTTGGGAAAGATTCAGAAAGTCTTTTTTTGTGTTCTAGTAAGTTAAAAGTTTAATCACTATATGTTTGGTAGAACTGCATAAAAATAAAAGACTACTTTTTTACCTCTCTGAAAATAATTAAGGTGATTATTTCAACAATAAAATCAAATATTCAGGGCCAGGGATTTAGCTCAGTGGCGCAGCGCCTGCCTGGCAAGCGCGAGGCCCTGGGTTCGATTCCCGGTACCGAAAAAGAAAAGTGAAAAAAAAAATCAAATATTCATAGAAAGATAAAGCAAGCTGGGTGAAGAGAAATCAGGCTTGTCAGCCTTGATTCTCTTATATATGGCTTCTGGAAGCGATACAATGTTTCAAGTGATAAATATGTTTTTAGGGTTAAAGCAAAGAACTTAAACAAGAAGGAGGCTAGGTTCCCAATACTACATAGCATCGTGCCTTTAGAATGTTGAACAAATGGGCTGAAAGGCAGCAAAACACAGGCATATGGTAAATTGCATGATGTTCTTCCTGGTTTCCATAAACATGTCTGGCGAAATCTACAAATTGTGAAGGCTGGGGAGATGTCAACAGTACTGATTTTATCTGCTTACCAAAATTCAGACTATGGAACCACATTAAAGTAGTTATCCAACAAGAAAAAAAAACCATTTAAGTAAAAGTATCTTAAAATCATACTGTTAGCAGTAAGGTTAAATAGCTTTGTACTGGGCCGGGGATTTAGCTCAGTGGTTCTGCCGCCTGCCCCACAAGCTCAAGGACCTGAGTTCAATCCCCGTTACCAAAAAAACTCCCCCAAAACCCAAATAGCTTTGTATTATGAAATGAGATTGGACACGTATTTCATAGATGAGATAGGAAAAAGGTTTAAAAATTAAATGGGGTGGGGTGGAGGAAGAGATGGGAGAATTCCTGAGTACTTTAGTAATAATATACAATGCAAAGTACAGGCAAATACACAAGGCAGTACTGAAAGTCCTGTAAAAATGCATGTGTTTTCCTGTTTTCTCAATACTATAATACTATAAAAAGAGGGAGAATTTGGTTTAGCCTTTTACTTTTATTTAATTTTATTCTTATTGGTCTTAGAATAGTCATTTGTAAAACACTACTGTTTAATATTGACAACTTTGAAAGTCACTGAAAAAAGTTAAATGGCAATTTAATGTTAACAGCTGCTTATGGTTATCAA
The DNA here is from genome assembly GCF_000247695.1 of Heterocephalus glaber. The sequence goes on from NW_004624739.1 coordinate 3,662,918, forward strand.
ATCCATCAAAGCCCTTCATGAATATATTAAGCACAAACCCACTAAATTACTGTTGCTGAAGACAGCTTGGTATTTTGAAATTGCCTAGTGAGAATAGGTAGACTATAATAACAGGCATGATTCTCATTGCAATTTACTATTTTGTTTTTAGATAGGGGGAAAAAAACCAGACTTGTTTTTAATTATTTAATGTTCTAGAACCTCTGAAAATCTACCTATAAAGGGGTCTCTAGAAGTGTATTAGAAAGTCTCATTTCATCTAACTTCATGTTTTAACTGCTGCAATAACAAAACAAAAACAATGTTCCTATAACAAAAATAATTCATGAGTAAATAATGCATATTGAGCTAATAATTACTGAAAAGCCAAATCTGAGTCCTTCAAAGTTTAATTAATAAGGCAGCTATATTCTTCAGTTATATTTTTCTAGAAGACTATCTTTTTATTAAATGTTGGTAAGGATGCTGTAGGGAGCAGAGTCATTGTAAGAAAGATCAGGGACTACTACATACATCCAGGAATACCCTGCTTGCTTTACACGGCTTGTCCTCAAATCATTTTTTTTGGAAGGCCCATACAGCCTACCTTCCCTTTGGGATATATAAATTCTAAAATAGTGTCTGAATTATCGTTCACCCAAAGCTGCAGGGTGTTTAATTCAAGTACTAGAAAGTACAGTTTCTCAAACCAACATAAACCAAAGTGCAAGAGAGATAGTTACTTATTCACTTTCTGAGTGTCTTATTGGTGAATTTTGGGGAGTGCAGGTCAGAGTCAAGCTTGGGAGACTCTAAATTTGCATGTTACTTCTTGCATAAGCTGAAGGATAACTCTAACTCTGCTATAAGCCAACAATAAAATGGAATTTTCAAGGTCCCTTGATTGTGCTTTTGAGGTACAAAATAGTGATTCAAATGAAAAAAATTAAAGTGCAAGAATTAAAAGTTCTTATCTTTTTATGTAACCTCACCAAACTATACAGGAGTAAAATAGCATGGAAAGGAGGGGCTCTGAATTAAATATTAGATTTAATGAAGAACAAGCATTTTTTTTTACCATGTTCCTAGTGAACATACACCTTAGTGACTAAACTTGATGAGTCACAGAAGACAAGACAGGGATTTGGGTTCCTTTCTTCTCTGGAGAGTCACAAAGAATAAAACACAAGTCAGTACTGTAAGAGTGAGGCAGAGCTATACTCATGAGGGCTAGATGTCATCAAGATAATTATGGTCTTTTTTAAAAAGTAAAAGTAAAGGCAAGGGAAGGACTTGGCCTTAGAGGCCAAGCAGAAGAATTTCAGTCGCTTTGAAATAGGATAAAAGGTTAGAATCAGATTATCATCAATACTGACCTTATGGATAGGGTTCGGGGTGAAGTTCAGTGGCAGAGCTCTTAGCATGGTGAGGCCTTTGAGTATTGCAAATCTGGAAAGGTAACTCAGTTCAGCTAAAGGGAGAAAGGAGCAGGAACTCTCTCTATAATAGGTCTGGATGAACAGTTCTCTCATCTTATTCCTAATTTGTAGACTCTTAAAGACATACAGTATCTTGTTAATAACTCAAGTCTACTCCATTTTAAATTAGTTTTCTTATATTAAAATGATAGCAGTGACATCAAAGTGCCTGATGATGTGTTTTGTGTATGGATATAAGATGGAGAGCAAGAAAGAATGAATGTGTTTCTTATCTTACTAACTTAATAAATTATGCTAATAAAATGAATAATAATTTTTTTTGCTTAAATTATTTTATTGGTACATTTTAGGTATACATTTACATTTATCATTGGGTGCTTGTACCTGTACATGATGTATCTTGGTTCTTATTTTTTCCCCATTACCTGTGCACCATTCACCCCTCCACCCTTCCCTATCTACATAGACTTCGTTTCCATTTTTTTTTCTTTTCTCATAATTTTTCCTTTTCATTCTTTCCATGAATAATAATTATGATCTAGGCTGAGGATGCAGTTCAGTGGTAGAGCACCTGTCTAGCATGTGCAAAGTTCTGGGTTCAGCCCCTGGCACCACAGGAAAAAAAAAAAAAGAAATGACCTAAAACTTCAAATCATGAGCTGCATTCATCAAAGCCTTTTGGTTCTGGTTGAGTTTACTTTTAAGGATAATGCTTTCATATAAGTAAATTCCAGTGAAAACACAATATTTCCCCCTGTTAACTGCCACACAATGATAAACTCATACTTACTAGCCCTAGAAGATTCAAATTTAAAAGACAAGAATTTAGGGCTGGGGATTTAGCTCAGTAGTTCAGTCACCTGCTCTGCAAGCGCAAGAACCCAAGTTCAATCCCTGGTACCAAACAAACAAACAAAATAAAAGACAAGAATTTAGAAAATAAAGACAACTCTTCCTTCTAAAAACTCTTAAGGAGGCCTAACTAGATGACTTGAAAGACAGTAGATAAAATTTTTTTAATGCAAAGTAAATTCAGTTTCAATTGTTTCTTTTATTTAATCCATTCTTTACTTATGAGTCTGTCTTGGTTGCTCTATCTCTTGGATCATTTGCTCTAGAAAAGCCAGTTGTCATGTCATAAGGACATTCAAGCAGCCCTGTAGAGAAGTCCATGTCAAGGAACAGAAGATGCCTTTTCCAACAGCTGAAGAGGAATAAAGGACTCCAGTCTTGTAGGTGAGCTATCTTCACATCAGACCCCCTAGCCATGATCAGGCCTTCAGATGACTCCAACACCTTTCTCTTGACAGAAGCCTCAGGGGAGACTGAGCCAGATCTGCTTGAGATACTAAATGGTTTGTTTTAAGCCACTAAATTTTGTTATGCAGTGATATATAACTAATACAACACATAAGTATAATGTGTCTTCCACATGCCTCTGAAAACTAAGGAAAATGAAGATAAGACAGGCAGAGAAGTACTGTAAATTATGTTTTGGCCCCTGTGTACTTTTCCTCCATACTTGTCTAGATTCTTTTAAACCTGGGCCTGTGGGAAAATATTCAGTGCTCTAAACTAATTTTGAAGGTTATAGGAAGGAGTTTTGCTTTAATTCTAAGGATACATATGTATCTTTGAACTAGAGGATATACTTTTGAGAAGGGGAAACAGGAAAATTTCCTGAAATCTAGTTTCTTTTTTGTGGAATGGTAGGGAGGCCACTACCTGTCTCTGGCTCATATTTAAAGTTACATTTATTATTATTATTTTTAACCTAATGTGACTAGTTAAAGAATATAAAGTATGACTTGATTTCCTTCTTAGTGTTGGTTTTGGAAATGTTTAGAAAGAAAAGAATATATATATATATATACCTTTTAGCCTCTCTTTATTTCTGTCTTAAAATTTCAGTAACTTTAACAATAAACAGTAAAAATGATAGAGTATACAAACACATTGCCCAAGTAAACCCATCATGAACCTAAGTCTGAGAATAGTTTCCTAAATAGGGGAAGTGTGTTTCATACCAAAGCCCATTTTCTGTTATTGCCTTTTTTATTTGCACTACTGGATGCAATGTATTTTAAAGTAATCTTAATAGTTTCCTGTCTCTCGCTAACAAGAATGACTTGTCATAATAAGCAGTGTAGACACTGTCCATTTGATCCACTCCAGAAAGCTGTCTATTTGATACAAGAATAAATTACCTTAATTCCTTTGTCCAGTGAATGGAATATAAATAAATAAAGAGACAAGAATAAAAAAGTGGCCAGTTCTATTAGAAGACAACAAAGGATTGGGACATTTGGAAGCCTGGTTTAATACAAAAAACCGTGATGAGTCAGAGAGCTGCATATGATAACTAACTGTAAAGAGAGAAAGAATCCTCACTAATATAAAACATCCATGAAATAGTTTCCTCCTTATCTAGGAAAGTAGACAATTTCATAGTTTGACAATAATAGCTCTCGATTCTTTGAAGTGGGAAGAACCTATTTTGTAAAATCACTGTAACTCCCATCAAAAAGAATTCTAATTTTCAGAATTCTTTCTATAATTTATCACATTCCTGAATAGGAATTTTGGATTGCATTTGGGAGAATGGGTTTGTTTTGGGGGGTGTCTGTCTTATTATCATTTTGCATGTTTTATTTCAGTTGTAAAGTGTTTGTCTTGTTTATTATTTTGTGAGGTAAACCATGGACATCTAAGTATTCTATACTTTCCTTTCACAGTGTTTGGTATTGTCTCTTAAGAGAATTATACAAAGATGTCATACTCCATTTGAGTACTTAAGTTTTTACTAGTAGCATCTGAGGAAATATATGTAGGTGTGTGTGTGTGTGTGTGTAGGACTGAACCCAAGGCCTTGCACATGGCTGAGCACATCCTCTGAGCTACACCTCCAAAACCTCAAATTTGTTGATGAAACATTAATAGAGCCATTACTCTATGTTAGGTTTAGGGTTCCAGCTGGAGATAAAACAAATTGTGACAAATTTTGTGCACTGTAGGAGCTGGTAAGTAGTAGTAAAGTGATTCTCAAAATGAAATCTTAGGATATCTTGCATTTAACCAGAGGGATTGTTTTAAAGACTGAAACTTTAGAATCTCTAGGGCTAGCATCTACAATCTAATAAGTTCTCTCTGTGATTGTAATGCAAACTGAAGTATAAGGACCATTGATTTAGAGAAGGTTACAGGGTAGAGAAATAAACAATTTACATTTCGATTGAGTCTTGATGCAGTGTTCAAAGTACAACAGTAGCACCTGGAAAGATAACAGATAATAGTCCCTATCTCTACTAAGGGAAATGTAGGCAAAGGCTATAAGCTGACATCTGTCTGTGGCTCTGAAAATGATGTGCCTTGTTTCCATTCATTTTAAATACACAGTGAACACTCATGAAATGCTGTGTTCTTGCAGATCCAACCTGAAGACTTCTATCAGCCTCTCTTCTTTATTCTTCAGTGGCTCCGGTGTTTTTATTTTCCTCCATGACAAACGTGACAGCACATACCTGGTTCTGAGTGATTTTAAGAGTTGAGAGTCTTGAATATAGTATCTATCGTCACTATACAATAACACACACACACACACACACACACACACACACACACGAACTTTAAAGGGCCTGAACGTGTCTTTTTGGGTTTAGAGTGAACAGACATTATAATTTAATCTTAATCACCAGCAATTTACTTATTTTATTATCTTTCCCTTTAGATGGACGGTGCTGCCTAACATCTATTTAGCCTTGTATTACTTTTTTTCCTCTCCAAAGCACAGTGCCTAAAACTCTTTTTTTTTTTTTTCTTGATAGTGGGGGAAAATGAGTAACTCTAAGTATGGAATTAGGTAGAAAAGTAATGTAAGGTCCAATCAGAACACTCTCCGGAGTTCTACACTTGCGTCTCAGAGGACTGGCGGAAGATGAAACTTTGTTACCTTCATTCTCGGACAAAGAGGCCATAATAGCTAAGGGCGTTAAAAATTTTCCTTGAGCGTTACCAGGCGAGGTGTTAAATCTCAGTGGGGCTGTTCTTTAGCTATAAGGCCCCTTTTATCAAAAAACTTCTAGGCACTGCAGATACATTATTTCCGGGGTTCCTGGAAAAATGGTCAGCGTCTGTTGTGATACCAGTACTCAAAATGGCGACAGGGTGCTTCAAACGCCAAATCAGGTGATTGAGTCCCAGACCGTCCCCTTTTCTATAGCTGCTCCACCTCCCCCTTCCTTACGTATGGTGGGCGTGACTTGCCCAGAGAACTCGGAGACCCAGAAGACTGAGAGATAGGCATGCGCAGTTAGCCCTGTCAGGCCCTTGGCCCCTCCTCCCCACTCCTCGCCTTGCCCGGTTCACCCCGGGCTGAGTCAGGAGTCCAGCTGGTACAGGCTGGAGGGAGATTCAGTGACTTCCTTGTTGTGAGTCCCGGCCTGGCAGTGTCCGGACTCGTATCCCCGCTGTCCTTCCTCGGACCGCTAGCCCGAGTATAGGTCACAGCCACATCCCCACCCAGACGGTCACCCTTTCAGTGTAGGTCCTTTCCCTGCGCGCTCTGTGCTAACATGCCCAGTCCCAGCAGCACCTCCTCTCCCTGCTCCCTCCCCGACGAAATTAAGAACCTGTTGGCAGGTAAAGAGCGGGGAAGGGGGCGGGTAACGCTGCTTGGGCGGGGGCGAGGGGACGGCGAGCCTGTGGGGACAGAAGCTTTGTGTCCTTACCCTCCCTCTGCGCGCCCCACTTGGTCTTCCGACCAGAGGGGGCGGGACAAGGAGAGAAGAGGGGGTGTTTGGGCTAAGAAAGGGAGTGGGCGTGTGTGTGAAATTTCGGCTAGAGGATGGTGACGAAGTCTTCTGCACTAACAGGACCAGGCTAATTCTGAATAATTTGAAGACGGCATGTAGAGGGTGGGAAGAGAGAATTTTAATGAATACATGTGTAAGAATTGGGAATGCAGCAGAAATCAAGTAGTTCTCGGACGGCCTGGCCAATAGAGGTGGAAGGTATAGCAAATACTTTTCTTCGGAGCCACAGGTGTTAGGTGTTATGAGATAGAAAATGGTGTGTCATATCTAAAACTCCCATTTTTCTTGAACTTTCAGAGGACTTATATTTAAGACTTTGAAAGAGAGCCTGGTTCTCAAATGCCCAGTTGTCTTAAGCCTTAGTAATTAAAGCAAAAAAAGGAAGGATGTGTTGAAAGTCCTACTTCCTGTGATGAAAGCACTTCATCTTTGCACCCTCATCTTCCCCTTTTTCAGTTTTACATCCCAGTTATAGGAACCTTTTTTAAGGAGTTAGAAATGTGATTCTTCAATACTGTTATGAATCCACTGTTCAGTAATGTGGTGGATATGGAGGTGTTTATTTTCACTAAGGACCAATGAAAACTTTATAGTTCTCCACAAGGTAGAAAATGTATCTTTTTAGGGTACCACAAATCTTGAATATCCTGATGTTTAGAAATTCTTAGTATTATTCACTTTGCCTTATGTATGCCGGGATTCTGAGAATTTAGTTGTCTTTAAAATATTTATCTTTTAATATCATGAATAATTGGATTAAAAGAATTTCTCTGAGATGCCTGTGTTTTAAGTTGCCCATTTTAACTGTCCAAAAGCAATGTCATCAAAAATGTCATATTTGACATAGTAACTTACTGCTCTGGCAGTGTGAAAGCAGGTGTCCGAATATATTATTATGGTATTTTGGTGGTTAGCACTGTGAAACTATGACTGCAGACTTATGTTCATAGAACATGGTATAGTATGATGAATACATTTGTAGCAGGATAGTAGGTAGTACTTCACTCTAAGAAATACTTGTTGTCATTAATGAATATCATTAAGGGAAGTATGCAAAGAACTGAGTTTTTATTCTATTATATGAGAGTTCACATGAGTACTAATTTTATTTTACTACAGTTAACGTTGTTGGTACAATGCTGGATTTACTTCTTTAGAATATTGTAATAACTAGATTACAGAAGTGTTTATCATTATTTCAGAAGTATGTCACAGTTTTCAGATTGTTCTAGGTGTACATTTTTGAACTTAAGAATAAAGAACAGACCTCTATTTGCATGCTTTTAAAGGTTGACAGCTCCCACAGTGGGCAGTTTACTATTTCGATCCATAATCATATATTCCCAGGTAGTATGATAGATATGTAGGTTATTCTTTGATCTCTATTAGATCAGAACTATTTCATGTGGCCCTTACTGAGTGATTTAACCAAAGCTCAGAATTACATATTTAAATTATCTGCCAGTGCTAACTTCGTACACATTTCTGCCATCTCTCTTCAGTCGAATAATATACAACCATAATGTCTGAAATCGGGTTTTTATAAGTCATTGACATTTCCAGTATTTCATATTAAAGTAAATCACAAAATAAACATGAATTATTAAAAAGAAATACTAAAACATTAAAACTTTTGAGATTATAAATTTGGATTATACTTTCTTTTCAGAGGTTATTTCAAGAGGTGATGATCTGAGTTAGGGGATAGACACACATCTAAAGAAATGAGGGCCCGGGATTTAGCTCAGTGATTCCAGTGCCTGCCTTGCAATCGCAAGGTCCTGAGTTCGATCCCTGGTACCAAAAAAAAATGAAACAAGTGAACCAGTGTTTCTCAGAGTTTAAAACTTTTTTATGTATTCAAGGAAGGTTGTGTTTAACTATAATTAAAGTCTTTTTTGGATTAGAGAAGGCTTCAAGAATAGATACTCAGCACTATTTTACATATTTCATCCAAGAATATTTGGGCTGCACCATGATTTGCATAATTCAAGTGTACTGGGTGATAGTAATGATTAGATTTAGAATTTTGAAACTATAAATGAAGTGTTTGTATTCATTTGAATTTTGGAGGTATTGCTTGTTTATTGCTTATCTAGTACAATTTTTTAAAAAAAAACTAAGAAGATTTTGATTCTATGGCTGTAAACAGTTGAGTGCTGTTAGCATGCATGGTAGGATACTAGAATTCAACAACAGAGGATGAAGAATTAAGCCTTTTAGGAGTTTAGAATCCTGTGCTTTCAGAAAAATATAAAGTCAGCAGATAATGGCTTTCAGAATATAGTATTGCTGAGACATTTCCCTTTGTGTTTCACGTACCTAATATACAAATCATTATATGTCATATATTTTAAGTATTTGACATTTAACTGCTTGATGGGGATATGTGTTCAAAGGTATTCTTATATTTATGCTTTTTCTTTGTCTTTTTTTCCTTTCTGACTATGGTAGTTTTAAGCTACCCTTTCAGTATCCCCCCAATCCTTCCCTTTTAAAAAATATTATGTAGAAATAAAAGAGGTTTTTCTTTTTAAGCTCATATTTAATGATTTCTTTGAAAAGTGGTAATATACTTTTTTAGTCATATTTTCTGTAGAATCAGTATATTAAATCTTGAAGGCCTGCATTTTATAAGACATGTTGAATTAATATTTTGGTTTACATAAAGAGAAAAGAGTTTACAGATTTTTGTTGTTGAACGCAAATTATGAATCACTATATACACTACAGGCAACCTTTGATTTTTTTCCCCATAACAATGGAAGAACAGATTTAGTTGGGATAATTAAAGTCAGAGGACTTTGTCCATATAATCTTCTAACATATCCAAATATTTTGACTACTACTACTAGCAAGAATAATCTTGATTTATGTGAGTTTTTCTCTCCTGGCAGCCAAGAAAATGTGAGGAACTAGAACCACTGCCCACCAACCCCTCTTAATTTGTTTAGTCATCCTTTAAATATAGCTTGTTAGTAATTTGCAAGGAGATGTTCTTATCCACTCTCATTCTTTCATTTTTATGCTAAGAAATTTTAAAAGAAAAGCTGTAAGGGCATGTTATTCTCTTTTTAATAAGTTAGAAAATGAAACCAATGTTAGAAGAAGAAAATAGTTGTCAGTGCACTGAAAAATCAAAATCAAACTAAACAAACAATAAACAAAATGGATAAATAGTTTCTGCAGAGTGACCTTGAGATTTTGTTCACATGGAAATTTTGATTATAAGTATTGCATTTTCCCCTGTTGGGGATTTCCAGAACATTGTTTTAAACCTTCATACATTATAATTGATAATCCCTTTGAGGGCACTAGATAAAGAATGCAATTTAGTTGAAATAGAGGCAAAAATTTTCAGTGCTTGGCATAGTATGGTTTGCTTTCCACCTTTTCAAAGCCCTTTTTATAATTGGGTCAACATTTTGGTTTTATTTGTCCTATGAGAATCATTTATGGTGTATCTGGTGTACCCTAAATTTCTTCTGGGGCATTGGCTGAGTATGTAAAGGGAAGAGTGCCACCTACTGAGTCACCAGTAGTCACCTTCTTAGCACCTGGATTTTCCAACAGAGGAAGAACAAGCCTGTCCCATTTTGGCAGCAATTAACTAATGAGCATAAAGTTGATTTGAGAACACATAATCTCAAAACAAAATCAATCTATGATACCTCTAAGATTTTTTTCTTCTAGAAATAGAAATATGAACTTGTAAATAAAGGTACCATAAGTTTATAGTGTCAAAAAATGCAGTCAAATAGTATAGTCAGATAGTCACATAGTACTGTGTAGGTGAATTAGGAAAATTATTGGCCTCTTAATATTAAGCACATAATGTCTTATACTTTGTTGGGAAGGAGTTTTGGCATGGATTTCCATTGAAAATATTTGTATCCTGATTACTAAGTAAGGTTCTTACTGTTTTCCACAATTTTTATGGAACATTGTCTTTTGTTTCTTTTGCAAAGAGAAATCTAAATATATTAAAAAGTGAAAAGTATATGAAAAATTTGCAAGTCTACTGCTAGGAGCATTAAAGTATTGATAAAAAGAAGGTAGAAACAACAGTATGAAAAGCCTCTGTTGATATGAAACAGTTCAGTTGTCTCTCATAAATTTAAGAGTAAGTGTCATATATGGGTGATAAAAATGGCATAGGCTACATTTTATATACTCATTATTCACTTAGTTTGCCTTTTTCAATTAAAGCCAAGTCTATCTTTTTCATTCCATTGAGTTTACATTTCTTTTTCAATCACATTCTGAACACATAATGATAGATGCTGCCTAACAGTGAATATAGTGTCAGTCTCAACTAATGTGTTATTCACTTTGTCTTCTTTGAAAGTGTGTGGTAAAAAGATTTTGATTATTGTAAAGTGCTGTTTATCAAGTCATCTTTTGAAGGTTGAAAGATGGTCAGCCATATCTTTCAACAGCCCGGCTTTCTATCAAAGTAAATCATTTAATCTTCCAAAGCTAATATTGAAAATTTTGTAGGATAATTGTGGGATAATTGAATTATAAGACTCAGGTCTGTTTTACCCATGGCACTGCAAGAACTGTGTTTGCTCATGTATCTTTCCATGTTTGAAAAGTCCACAATTCTACCATAACCGATAAAAGGGCTAGGTAATCAAGAGAAAGACATTGATCAGAACAATCAATAACTTTTCAATTAGCCATTTTCCAACTTTGGGAATTTGACTGCATTGATCAATATGTGCCTATTTTGATTGATTTTTATATTTTCATCAGTAACTGGTCAGACCATTCTCTGCTGTAACAGAGAAATGTCTTTTTGCTCTAAGTAGCTTAAAGCTTGGGCTGGGATCCTTAACATATTAAGTTTGATGACAGCATATGTCAGTGAATACAAAGCAAGTAAGGTAAAAAGAGATGTGGAATTAAATAGTAAAGTCATTTGGGGTGCTGTATAATTGGTTTTTACACTTACTGATGTGGGGCTGGCCCCTTTCTCTATATAATTCAGGCCATCACAGAAGCTGTGTGTGTATGTAAGTATGGACAGGGAGGAATTGGGTGGTTTGGGGACTGGGGAGAAGACCAGGGGTATTATCTTTGTGCCTTGTTTACAACTTTAGACCTCCAAGTCCTCTCCCAAGCTGTCTGGTAGTGGGGGGATGAAGATAAGTGGTCTTTAAGAACAAGAATTCATACTAGGTACACAACTCAGAGAAGCTAACCGTTTATTTTATTCTTGGCAAGAATTTTTAAACTGTTCTGACCTTGTGTGGTTCCACATTTTCACTGCATGCTGTATGTGGAAGTTGGTAGAAAGTAGCCTCTGTGTGTGTGTGTGTGTGTGTGTGTGTGTCCTGTTAGATACTTGTCCCAGTTACTCTGGTCTCTAAATGAAGATGGAGTCGCAGTTTCTGGGCTGCCTAGTCTGTCCAGGATGCCTGTAGGTACAAAAAAACCAAAACCCCAGAAAACTTGGAGTACTATTCGGTGAGTCATGTGTTAAGTGTTTGCCTCTTAGGGGCAGAGATAGCTATTGAGAGGTTTCTAATTTAAACTGCTTAAAGATTGCTGAGGCAGAACATGTCATCTTTTAATTTTTTTCAGACCTTTAGCCCTTACCTACAGAGCAGTTATAAGTCTGATCTTTTCAGCGGCCTTCATCTGCAATTCCTTACAGCTGTGCTTTGAGATAAGGCTTACTCTTGACAACAGAAGGTGTAAAAGAAGCAAAAATCACCACCAGTTTAATTTTGCCAGAATAACTTTTTTCCTAATGATGACTTGGTGGGCGGAGGCTGAGGGATCTTGGAGGTAATTCTGGAGTTAAGTGTAGGCAGCACAGACCTGCTGCAGGGCTGTGGCAGTTGGACTTGGTGTCTTGGGGGCAACCCCTTTCCTGTGCCTTCTTCTGGGAGTCCCACTTCTTTCCCAAGGCAGGCGTCCTCGAAAGTGAGTGGAAACCCCTCCCTCGGAGAAAGAGGAATTCAAACTCACCAGGCCAAGGGACAAACGAGCAAGGCAGGCTTACCCTTTTCTTGTAATAAAATTACGGTGTTTTCCCGAATTACAGGCAGTCAGGAGTCAGTGAAATCTACATATTAACCGAGGGCCACGACCCCTAAAGAAAGGTAAAAGAGGGCCAGAGAGTTTGCTAGTTTACCGCACTAGCTAGTTTGCAGTTTGCAGGGCTATTTAGAGCACAATAAAAAGCCTCAAATCTCTTTTCCAACCAGCCAGAGGAGGGCTTGATTCACCCAAGACTTTTATTGCTTGCTTTTGAAATATTACCCTGGCTTTGAGCTACAAAGCCGTAGATCCAGCCCCATTTGTCTGGCGCTGCCCCAAACTCTGCTCTCCCAGCTCCCAGCTCCTCAGAGAGGAACCCTGGGGTTTAACATGCGGAGGGTCTAGTTTTTTCAGTGGCCAGAGATGGAGCATCTCCCAGGAAAGCTCAGGTCCCTTCTTTTTCAGTCTTTGCGCTGGGGGAGAACTGTCTGTGCTTTGCACAGGCGCGGGCAGAAGGCTGCCGGCGCATCCTGAGCCGGGTCTGGAGAGGCTGTTTCATTTCATTTGAAAATTAACGTACCAAGTGTAGATTTTAAAGAAATTACCAAGATTTCGAAAACAACCAAGTCGGTGGACAACCAATAATTAAGATTATTGCAGGAATCGCTTCCAGTTAAAATTCTTATTTGTTAAAAAAAAAAATATAGCAAAGCAGTTCCTACTCTCCATTGCGAAATAATTACCAAAAATTTCACTGTTTCTTAAATTCCTTTAGTTTCCTTAAACTCTTTTCTGGGAAAGTTTGGGAATAATTTTAAAATACTACTCTAAAAGTATAGATCTTTTTCCTCTCTCCTTGAAAAATACTGATTTTTTCCTGCAGCTCCAAACTCAAATATTTTTTCATAAACAGAAGCATCAGTCAGTATTTTATAAACATATGTAAGAGATTTTAAGAAAATACATCATAGAGTATTGTAGGCTTCTTTATTTTCTGAATTTTTGTAGAAATGAGATGACTTTTTAAAGAAATAACTCTTGGGTTGTAATTTGTTCTATTATTGCTTCCAGAGCTAGAAAATAGATCCTGTTTGTTTAAACTTGGATTGTGTAATGAAAATGTAAAATAGGCAATTAAATACTCATGGAAGAGGGAATTAATGACAAACATTGAGTGAAAATAACATTAAGCAGACTATTCACCAGTCATTGTGCCAGTGATCCTCCCAAGTATTGAGTCCCTTTGGAACAAACAATCAGCAGTAGGATTGCTACTCCTTCCCTTATTCTCTTTTTTAAAAAATTTTTTAAGGAGAGTTACTGTATGGATTCTCAGGGAAGCAAATGATCTTTTCCATTTCAGCTGTGTGAATGTTCAGAGGTTGCTGGCTTGCTCCTCTGGGTGCAGTCGTCTTCATAACTTTCATTATTTCGAACTCACGTGAGCAATCTGGGTCTAATTTGCACTACTTCTGGATTATGTCTCTCTGTTCCCTCTCCAAAGTATGGGCAAGTCAAGGAAAGAGAAGCTGAGATGCTTTGCTTTTATCTCAATTTGATACTTGCTTTTAACATATTAGTTGTTAATGGACGTCAAACCAGAAGCTCTTTTTAAAAATTACTACGAAATTAACTTTAATTCTTTCATTTGTCATATTGACTTAGGAAAAAATTACCTTTATACATTTATAATGAATATATAACAGTTTGATCACCTTTCCTAATTGGATCAAAATACTTTTGTAATCAAGAATTTAAACTTGATTACAAACATCTATCTCATATATTAGGTTTTAAATAGTTAATTTAAATAAAGCTGAGATTATTACATTTCTTTGCATTACCTAAATATAATATTATGTTGTGATACTCTCATTTTGACAGTGTGAATTAGGAGATAGTAATTTAAAAAAAGAAAGTAAAATATACATGAATCTCCTCAATATGAAACATGGATGATTTATAGCCATTACTACTTTAAAACATTTAAAGTGTCCTCTGTATTCAGAATGAGTTTAGAAATTCTGAAAATAAAATTAATTTAAGTTGTACAGTATTTCATGAACACTAAGAATGAAACTGCTATAGAAATCAAACCAGCAAGGACTTCTTGTAATTTTATGTGAGAGAGAACCAGACAACAGAATAATTTAGTTTACTAAAATTTTAAAATATAAGCTATGGGGAAATGAAATATGAGGTTATGAAAATCTTATTTCTTGCATACTATATTTTTAAATAGTGGAAAAATCTATTTTTGTACTTCTTCCTTCATGTGAGAAATATTCCAGGTGGTAATAACAGGGGCAGGAAGTAAGAGCTCACAGAACTACCCAGAGTGGGTGGGGCAGTTAGCAAGCAGGAGAATGTGATTTGAGAATCTTGGCTAGAAGAAAGGGACTTGTTTTGTTCTTTTACAGCATTAAACATTATGTATACTTAAATGTATTACACTAGGAAAAACAGATCCTTGCCAGAGACATTAGTGTATATTGATATAATATTGTGAATGACTTGTGCATATAGGACATTAGAAAATACTATAAAAAGATAGTGACACATGCATAAAAGCTTGGTGCTGGTTTTTATATGAGATTTTGTTTTATAGGATACCATAGTTTATTAAAATGTGAGCTTCTTCCTGGTTTAATGATGCCAAATATCCAAGTAGTATCTGCTGTGCTAAGCATAAGTACAACATACAAATTTTATTAGCTAAGTGGTGAACAGATTTGTCCAACTTAGTATTTGAAACATACTTCAACTGTTATGCTTTGGATTGATAAATAACTATAACAAATTGTTCAGATATTAATACTTATATGAAGAAACAATCTTTGTCCTATTTGTCTTCACAAAAAATGATTCTTTCCTCTAATTTGTATCGTGTTTCTTATATTTCATGGGTTAGATGTTGAAACATTTGTAGCAGATATACTGAGAGGGGAAAATTTATCCAAGAAAGCAAAGGAAAAGAGGGAATACCTTATTAAGAAGATAAAAGATGTCAAGGCTTCGTAAGTCACTTGCTTTTTATTACTTATTTCCTACTTAGAAGCTATTTTGTAATTAATATAATAAGGAATTATCATGGAATTACATTTTTTATAGTCTAATCTATTGCTGTTGTATATTTTAAAGGACAAAAATACATTTTTTAAACATAGACATGTTTATCATAATACTCTTTTATAATAGTTTTCAGTTATGTATTTTTATAAATATTCTAACAATATCCAACTGTTTATTTTTATTATCTGAGGAAATATTTGGTTTAAATAAGATGTAGATAGGTTGAGGATTTTAATGTAAATTTGGAAAATGCCTTAGACCCTGAAAAAGAGAATCCTTTTGTTATTATATTAAATAAATAAAATATATGTTACAGGTATTAGAGATACACCCTTATTTGACTACTCTACTCATAGATCTTTACAAATTTATTATACATTCTTAAGTCTTTTGGAATTGTTATTTCAGGACAGGAAACAGTTTTTTCTCTACATGTATATTTGTAATACAGATTTTGGATTTTAATTATTGCTACTGATTAGACCTTGTTTTGATTTTTCTATCTCATGTTAAAATATAATGTTCTTTATTTTGCAGTTATCTTCAGGAATTTCAAGACAAAGGTAAACTTCAAACTTGAATTTTTTTTCTTCTGTGAAGATTTTCAATAGGATAATTAACACATCTTGAAATTTGATAGTTGGAACCAAAATTTAAATTTCCATACTATATATTTGTATGGATTTAGACCTTCAAGATGAGAGTGCTAGCTCCCCCTGCTGAGAAAAAATTAAAAAGCATATCCAGAATCTACTCTGCAGTTTTCTGATAAAGAAATCTTAGGAATTTAACATTTGTAGGTTTTGTATTTCTTAGAGTACATTGTGGCAGAAATTTGTTGGGACAGTGTATGCCTGAGTTATACTTGGAATGATTCGGTTAAGCAGTGGTGAGATATCAACCCACTGCTACTTAACATTTCAGAGGTTGTTTTGTAGAGCGGCAGGAGCAGAAGGGCTTATGGCTGCGTGCTCATAGCTCACATTTTTGAAGGATACCTTAAAAACTGTATACATTTTGTTTGAGAATATGAATAAAATATTTCTCAAATATTAGTTTTTATCTTTCTTGTGGCTCTTTTGTTTTGAATAATGTGTACCTTAGAGAGTTTTAGAGATGGAAATTCAATTTTATCTTTGAAGTAAGCGAGAGTGCTAGTAAACTGTCTTCCTTTAAATTTTGGAGACAGCTGCTTAGCATGCTGGAAACCAGATTAGGAAAGGCATTTGAAGTTCCTGCTTCTTCATGTCTTCAGTTCCTAAGGGAAACTGGGTATCGCCCTTATTTCCATGATGCTAATTCATAGGTCATGACCTACAGCTTGTGGATGCTGGTATGAGGGTTACAATGTGAGGTCAGTTAACTTACACAGAGCTAGGTTCTGAGTTTTGGAGAAGAAACAGCGTGGCTTGTGCTAACTGGGATTAGCAGGTCCCACAGAGTAATTCATATTTCTGCTAACTGATAAATGAGAGGATACTGACAGTTCCAGTAAACCAAGTACTTAACCAGAGAAACCTAAAATCAGTTAAAAGGAAGTCACAGTTTCTTTCACATGGAATTACCAAAATAGTGGGATTGAAAGGGATGAGAAAAGTTTTTTTTTATATGAAGATTTTTAACACTATTGAATAAAAAAGTAGAACAGGAAACTCCTTTTCCTACATACTCACTCTTTTGTGCACTACAGTGAATCCTAAACTATGAGCTTAACCCTGTTGCATTTTACTTGGTTGTATATAGAAATGAATTTATGCATTTTAATATGATAGCTTTTATACAATGCACTATTTATGAAGCAATATTATACATTATATTCTCTCTTCTTAAAAGGCGTATTTTATTCCAGTGATTATTTATTGAACTCTCATTGTACCTTAATTATTTGTACATTAAACAATTTTAAGCTAAAGAAAGTATAATAACATGAAGTCATTGTATAATTGGATGTGGTTCAGTAATAGTGTAGGAACTTTCCCTTTGGAATTCTGTTTTAGAACTTGTTCAGGTGTGTGGATATTAAAATTACATTACTGCGATGCATTCTTTGTCTCCAAAGAGAATGAAAGTTTATATAGTATTTGATAGAATTTGAAAAATGATCCTAAAATAAGAGTTCTGATAATACAGAATTCAGAGATTCCCTATAATCATTTTCCTGTGAATAACTCATTTGTAGTTCAATACTGCTGTATTAAGTTAACTAATCACCAAGAGTGCCTGCTGAAAAGTAAGCCTGTGGATAAATTAGATGTATACCTTGGAGAAATATAAGAAGCTAAGTAATTTTATGCCATTGTACCCTCAAAGTATATTCAGCTTTGTTCTGAAAAGACTACTTTCTATAGTTCGTTAGGAATAGTAAAGGGTTCAGAGTTAATAATTGCAAAGTAATTATGCAAGATACATTTCTTTTAATATTTGGAATTTATTATTAGATCTCTACATTGAGTAATTCAATAGTACCTATGTTTTGATGATGGTGGCCCCACCGTCCCTACATTTTCCCCTTGGGGCTTTGGATTGTCTGCATCCAGGGAGAGCTGCAAAGAATTCCTTTTGGCTGTTATCTCTCTGTGTCTCTGTCTGTTCTCGCTGTCTCTGTCACACACATTCTCTGTCTCTTTCTGGTCAGTATAGGGCCACAATGAGGTAACCACAAACTGTTTTCCTCATTTTTGTCTTTATATCCCCATTTTAAAAACATGCTTTATTTTATTAAAATAACAGTTGAATACCATTTTAAGACCATTATTGGGGGGACCAGGTAGAGAGTTCTTAAAGAAAATGATTTAATTCAGATTTATTAATTTCTAATAAATCACTTATTAATTTCTTTAGTTTTCACTGATATCTATCATTCTTCCTTATTTCCCATTCTAATTCTTTGTCCTTACCTGATAGTTCCTGGTCCCAAGATTTAAGAAAACAATTTATAATTTGAAGTATTTCAAATCTTAAATTAATTGAATTTATATGATTATTGAAATAGCTGCATGGATCTCAGATTGTTTTTGCATTTCTCCTTTTTTGTAACAATACTTAGTATCCTTAAACACTTGTTTTATTACAATGGGCCTAGATAATTTTGTCTACTAAGCTGATTTTCTCCTTGTTATTTACATTTATTTACACAGAAAGCTACTGTTTTAAAAGCTTCCATTTTCATTTCTTTAATTTATTAAGATTCTTCCTAACTCCTTACATACTCTAGATTCCCTATTGAAGAGGTCTAACTGTAATTTAAGAATAATTATCAATTGATTTTTTGAATTTCTTAATTTTAATTAAGAATTTCTTGTAATTAAAGAAGAGTAGAATCCAGTCAGCTAAAGCACATTTTGCTTGGTCTATTCCTTGTTATTTATTTGAAATATTGGTATTTTATTCAAAGTAGAGACTTTCTTCTTACTTCAATGTATTTTGCAAGACAGAATAACTATCAAACCATAGTTACCTGGTTTCAATATAGCTTATATTGTATAGTGTCCTCTACTGAAAATAGGCTCCGTGCACTGGAATAGTGATATATGATTATTTTTAATTGTTCTCTGTCACATAACAAGATCATAGCTCTCTTAAACATGACTTGAAATAATTATTTTTGTGATAGAAAATGTATTACTGTTTGAGTAAAGAACTACTATTGACTGAACATTAGTATTTTATAATATGTTAGGTACATCAGAAAGTTTTACTTACACTGTATCTTGACTTTAATCTCATTTTACTTCAGTGATGATTTCAGTGTGATTATAGTAGATGTTCAGTAAACATTAAATTAATGCATATTCCCCAATTTCATTTGTCAGAAATATTTAAGTTCTGATCCATGAATTTAGTTTTCAAATAATTTTTAGGTTATTATAAATTATTAAAAGAAAGGCATATATATAGTAAATGAGACAAATATTTTGAAACTTTTTCAAATTTGTAAAATATTACTGTCTACAGTTTTAAAAATGTGAATTATTGTTTTAGATGTTACAGATAAGCTCTCATTTTCTTCTTTAAAATCTTTTCCTATTAATTATAAAATTCCATAATAAATTTACCCTTAAAACTCCACTGATGTTGTTAAATATGCATAGGTTTATGTAGGAAGCAATTTTTCTTTTACCTTCTCATTCGTCACTTCTTAAGTTTATTAATGGACTAAACCACTTTTTTAAAATAGCAAGACTATTAGGTAGGAAGGGATCAATTTTTGTTTGTCCTGATGGAATCTTTAAGAACAGCAGAAAGGCCAGAAGCTTGGATGATGTTTAATTTCCTTCCCTTTATCCTTCCCAACATGGTATATTTTCTGTTGAGAGTTAGCTGTACAGTGACATCTGAGCAAATAACTTGCAGTTTTTTCCTTCCACTGCCCTCTTCTACCCTTGCCCTTGTGCAGATGTGGTAAGCATGTTTGGAATTACAGGGCCTGGAGTGGAGAAGTCTATATCCAAGAGGTTTTTGAAAAATGGTATGCTTATTTTAATGCTCTGCTTCAATGTGGCACAAAAAGTTGTTCTTGTTATTTGCATACTATAAATTAACCTTCCTATTGTAGAATAATTAAGAGAATCTTCTTATTTTTTGATGACCTGTATCCTTCAAAGTCTTAAGAATTAAATTTTCTCAAGAAATTACAAATTAAATGTTTAATTCTATATATGTATTTAGCTGCATATTATTACTTGAAAGCTTAGGATGGACAAGAAACTTGACTAGAGAATCAGAAATTAATTTGTTTCTACCTTGACTCCCAAGTTTGTCTTCGTGCTCTATACAAAGGAATGGCTGCCATCTAAATTATATCTTATATATTTATATATTATTTTCTTTTAAATTAACATTTAATATTTATTTATGAGGTACAGTGTGATATTTCAATATAAAATGATACTAAATTTTAAGTGTATTATTTAGTTTTATGTTTTCTGATTGTGTTTAAAATAGAACTACATGTGGAAAAACAACAGGCAACTGGGTAAACCACCTTTGGGGTAGTGGAATTTGTGAGTCCAGTTGCTGTTGGGCTGCATCTGTAGGCATTTAGGAAAATGTTAATTGATGATGAGCCATATAAAAAAATGGCTACTAATGATTTGTACCTATTATAAATTTTAAAATAGTTACCTGAGAAATATATTGCTGTGGTATGATTAAACCTGGATTTTGCTGTGATATTTAAGTTGCCACTGAAATTATAGGAAGGAAGCCTTGGATCATTGTCTTTTAGATGGTTAACTTTGTATCATTAATTAAACTTTTGAAAGTTGTGTGATAAATCAAATGCTTTTCTAGGGAAACAAGAAACAGTATTAATGAGCAACAACCTCATAATTATCCTTGTGAGTACATAACAGGGACACATTCATGTCTTTTCTTTGTGCAATAACTTTTACAAAGAAGTATTTTTAAACTGATCATTAATTTTATGACCACAGAAATGAGATGCAAAATTTATGCTGTTGTCATTGGCACAGGCTCAAGGCACCACTGACATTATGTGTGATAGTAATAGAATGGCTGGCAACTAATGATTCTGTAGACATTTCATTTGAGCATGCCTTTCTTTTAGATGTCTGATTAGTCTGTAATGCTTTCAATTATGTCTGTAAATTGTATTGGATACATTTACCTGATGCCCCATTGTTGATTTGGAGTTAAGTTTCTTTTATTACATAAACACAAGTTGAGCATTTTCTTTTTAATTTGTAGAAGTCTTTGCAGGTACAGCTAAAAATACTTGGGCCCTGGGAAGAAAAAATGCTTTGCACTACTCAACAGCGACCCCTGTGTTCAATTAAAGCTCCTTATAAAGCAGCAGCTTTTATTCTTCATTGGATTGAAAAACAAAATTAGGGATGGGTAAATGAATGGATTATCATTGGAACAACAGTAAGATGAAGACCACGCTGAAAAGCGGTATGTTGTTTCAGTGTAATGCAGTGGTTAAAAAGGGGATACCACTGTACAGATATCGTCTGCGTTCTTTACTTTGAGTGAATTCAAAAGACATTCCTTCAGTGGATGGGGGAAAAATCAAGCTAGTAGCAGTACTTAATTTATTTTTATTAGCTGAATATAAATATCACACTACTTTAAAAATTATTTCGGTTAACTACAGTTTTTGGAATGGATAAATTGAAGACGATCTTACCTTATTTTATTTTTGTGGTATTGGGGAATGAATCCAAGGCATTCATGCTGAACTATATCCTCAGCCATTTTCTTATTTTTCATTTTGAGACAGGATCTTGCTAGGTTGCCTAGTTGCCCTGGTTAGGATTGAATTTGCGATCCTCCTGCCTCAGCTTCATAGAGTGTTGGGATTACAAGTGTACATCACTATGCTCAACTGCCAATTTCATTTTAATAAATAATCTGAAAAAAATTCTTTCTGCAGTGCTGGGGATCAAACCCAGGGTTTCATGCATGCTAGGCAGGCACCCTACCACTGAGCTAAATCCTCAGCTCTGAAAAGTATTAAAAAAAACCAAAGAACCATGTTTTTCAACATGTCAGCGACCCATTTTTGTAGAATAAATATTGTTATATCAAGTATTATTGAGTTTATGACTTTAATCTTTTTGCTGTATGTGTGGATATTGAATATACATATCAAATGTAGATAGATATTCTGTGTATTTGTGTGTATAGTGTATATATACATATAAAAGTGTACAATGGCTATTATCTGAGGAAAATAAACTCCCTTAGGTTTTCAAAACTTTTGTTTTGTCTGTCCATTTCCATATAGACTTTAAGAGATTTAAGCCTGAGCAGCTGAATTTTTTCAAAATCATTTCCATATATTCTTTGGTTTTATTATCTTTGTAGTCATAGTAGCATAAGTGCTAAATTCTGGTATGTATTTGAAATATCCTAATGTTTTTTTTTTAATCAGAAGATTTATTTTTTGGTGTGTGATATCAGATATCCTTAGAAAATTCATACCATAAAATTTCTTACTTTGTTAAGAATATTCCAGCAACTAAGAGTAACTGAGAATTTTGTGATCTCTACAAGTGTATGTTTCACATTCTATCATGGCATGTTTAGAATATTTTTAGTGGTTCTTTATGAGGTGTTTTGGGCCTTATCTTTGAAATTAGAGTGGTTTTCTTTTTGTAAAAGAAATGTTATTATAAGAGAAATCATTTAATGTTCTGAAAAGTACTTTGGCCATCTCAAAAGAAAAAAAAAGACAAGTTAAGACCTAAAGAACGAGTAGAATTTATGTGTATTCTTTGGAATTTTAATTGGGGAAGAACCATCACAGGTGTTGTGTACCTAGTGGTAGAATCACTAAGAATGACAAAATAGCCATCTTTGTATTCTGCTCTTATATTCATGAGAGATGTTACTATCTACATTTTCAGGACAAGGATGATGATTGTTTATACAATAGCAAAATTATATGGGAATGAATATTTAATTTTTAAATTATTTTGACAATGCTGTCTTGAGAAGCTATTTCCTCTACCAAAAATGTATTGAAAAATAGAATGACACCCAGGAAATGGGTGTCAGAGGATTAGACCTCATTTTGAAGATACTAATGGCTCTAATCTGGATCTATCCAAGCACCGCGACCCAAAGGTAATATTGTAGGTATTCCATCCAGGGTTCCTGTGGGAATTTTTACCATACCTTTTGCGTAATCCCTGAGGCAGCTGGGTTTTTTCTTCAATTGTTCACAGTTAGATATTTAATATAATACGTTTTTTCTTTATTGTTGAATCTCTGTGAAAATTACTGGGCTGACAAATAGTTGATTCAATGTTTTTAAAAAATTATTTTAACTGAATATGGAAAAAAATGAAACCACAATGTTTTTTTCATGGGCATTAAATAATCTAAAACAAACAGACTTAAAAAAAATTCCCAAACCAATCAACCTAGGATTTGGAAATCAAGTAGGAAATTGGCAAGAACATTAAAAAATGGTAGCACACTACTGAATGAAAATTGAAAGTGTTTGCACATCTCTTTGTTTGAATTTTTAAAAAGATTATGAATTTTCAAGCAGTTTTTTCTATGAAAGATTTCTATTCTAAAAAATGCACTGAGTACTTTTAATTTACTCTGTTATCCTGTGTTTTTTAATGAAAATAAAGTGTTCATATGGCTTCAAAGTATTGATTTCTCACCATAATTTTTCAAATTATTGAATAGGTGAATATAATTACTTGAATAATTTTCTGTGTTGTGCATGTTTTCTCTTTTGGTTATTGTTTCTTTGATTTTTGGGGGGTTATTTTGGATTTTATTTTATCTTCCTTCTACTTTTTGAATTCTTTATGAAGACTGTCACAATCTTTGTCCTTTTGTGTCACAAATAAGCAGTTTATTGACCTTCAGAAACTCTACTACATTTATAAGGTGTGATAAAAATGTGATATGGATTTAAATTTAAACATTATTATAGTAAAAGACATATTGCCATTCCCATAGAAATTCTTCCCCTTACTTTGAACACACTTATGCCATCTTCCTTGACACTTTCTGAAGCAGTTGTAGAATTTTTTCTCATGAATGTCTTTAGTTGTACTATTGTGGCTGCCTTGATGACCTGAAACAATTTAAAACTTTAACATTTCACGGTCTTTTTTTTTTTTTTTTTGGTACCAGGGGGATGAAACCTGGGACCTTGCGCTTACCTGGCAGGCACCGGAAACACTGAGCTAAATCCCTGGCCCCATTTCATGGTCATTTTGACTTTAGGGAAGAGCCAGAAGTTGCATGGTACCAGATCTGGTGAATAAGGTGGTTGAGGATGCACTGTAATGTTTTTACAAGCCCACCTTTCTGTGGGGTGGCCCTTGGCAGCAGTATTCACCATATTTTTGATCACACTTTATAAAGATATTGAGAAGGACTTCCAGAACTGCTTCAGAAAGTGACAAAAATGATGGGATAAGTGCATTCAAAGTGAAGGGAAGTAGTTTTAGAGGTATTAATAGCATTGTATCTTTTACTGTAATAAATTTGAAAAAATGTTAATATTATATAATTTTATCATCTCATATTACAGTGGAGATAAGCTAAAATAGGATGTGTTTTACATAGGTCAGAAAGGTTTCTTTATTTCTTATGACAGTGACTGGATTTAATAGTAAAACAGCGCTTTGAAAAAAGTAACATAATTTTAAATGACTAAATCATAAAAGACGTTTCTCTGATTCTTTACAGGGGATGTGGAAGAGGGGGAAGAATATAATGACCCTTTTGCTGGGACTCCAGATACAGTTTCTTTAGCCTCAGAACGATATGATAAAGATGATGATGCCCCCACTGATGGTATGTGACATTTTCCCATAGCATATACCTCTTAACACTTTCACACAAGGCAATGCTATGTGTAGAGGTGAAGGCCTCACCAGAAAGCAGAAGGCAGAAACTTGGGTTAACTTACCTTTACCAGAACCTTTTAAGGAACAGAAGAGCTCTCTCTAGTGGTCCTGGCTGAGGTTTCCCTAATGAGGTTTCTCTGTGTAGTTGCTTCTTTTTCTAGGAAATTTTCTTTACCAGAATTTTTAGAAGAGTGTGTGCGCATCATTGTATGAATATTATTAGAAACAGTTAGTTGGTTAATTTAATATTATCAAATTCTTGCTTAATTTTGTTGTGCTTAACAGCTTGTTGTATTATTTATTTTATAAATAATGAAAAATGTTTTTGATCTATTTTTTGTAAAACTTTCATACAAAATGAATTCATAAAATATTAATTATTCTTACATTTCCTTTTCACATTGAGACAAAATTTTTTATCAGAAGCTTCTTTTAATAGACATTTTCATTTTTCTGATTGTCACTTAAAATGTCTTGTGTTTTGCTGTAATATTATAGCATTTTGCATTAATTGAATTGCTAATGAAGTTGATTATCTCTTAATAATTCTAAAAACCACTCAATGTCATTGAAGTTATGAAACTTCTTTTAGTATAGCATGTGCTTTCTCTCTTATAGCCAGTTGAGTGCATCTACATTATAGAAACCTTATAACGGTGATATATAGTTATAAATTAAGAATAGGTATTGATAAATTAGCCATGCATATTAATTTGTGGCACTCAAAGTTTCACATAGAGGTAGAAATGAATAATGCTTTCTGCCACTGTATGATGATCAAACTGTGCAGTTCCATCTCTAAATACAGTTGCTGAATGAAAATATGCTTCTTGCAACAGAGCACTCCACATTTTATGTTATCCAGATTATTCCCTTTGGAAGCATAAATTGCTTTTATGAGGTATAAAATTATGTCTATTGCAGAACAGGGATAAGTCAAGTACATGCATAAGTGATAAACATTCTAACCACTGATTCAGAACAAAACAATCTTTTTTTTATATCCAGAACTTTGTACAATATGTAGCAATAATAATCATATCTATTTTATGTTGACTTTTACATTTAATTTCTACTTTTAAAAGAAGGGATTTTTTTTTCCTGTTTTTTATTCCCTTTCTTTTACAAAGATGCACATTTCTCTTCACTCACACTTATTATCCAAAACAGAGCAATACCCTTTCTAGCCTCATCTTCAAAAGCATTTCTGCTAGAAAATATTTTGTAATTGATGAAATAGTATTTTCAGACACAACAATGAATTATTATTTAAGTTGTACTATTTTCCAGACATTTTTTGCTTGTCTGTAAAATGTTGACTATGTCAATGAGTATGCATATATATTTATGTATATAAATACACATACAGAGACTGTACTCAAGAGAATAAACACAAAATGTCCTCAATAGAATAGATATACTCAGAATGTCTCAAAATAAAATAAATATTTTGGTGTACAAGGAAGTATTACGTGCATTCTTAAAAAAATTACAACCTAAAAAGAAATCCAAGTTAAATATCTGTGAGATATTTAGCCAGAAATCTGCTCGATTTTTAGATAAAGTAAATTATTATTAAATTATAGTAGATTTATGTGATTATTCTATTTTCTAAATAAATAATCATGTATTTTCATAAGCAAGTATACAGGAAACACATAAATATCATGAAAAAAAGATTTGTTGTTAAGTTAGTCTATCAATACTTGAATCTTATTTAATGTCATTTATATATAACTAGATTTTTTGTTAAATACTGGTGCATTTTTATAAGTAAGAAATACTTAAGTAGATTGAAAATTTCACTTTTAATATCATTCATTTTTGAGATATAAATAATATGATTTTAATAGTTTTACATTTTCTTCTAAGAACATTATTATATGTCTATTTTCAAGCTTCCACTTGGACTTAATTTGTAACTGTAAATTATATCTCTTCATATCATTCTTTTCTCTCTACAACTTAAATTTTGTCTGTGTTCTCTTTCCTTTCCTGAATAAGTTTTCCTTTATTATGTGAACTCAGTCTAATAATGTATTAATTATAAAAAGGATAATACACTTACAATAAGTATAACCAATTTAGTACAGGTCACCCGAAGGTCTTTTGTCAAATCATATTGTTGTTTTGTCCTTTTGACTTTTACCTTATGGTAGGCACTAACAAAATATGTGAACTTTGATGGATTATAAACTCTAAACATGATATGTATTTTTCATAATGATAATGTAATTTTCAAGGTACTGAAAAGGTCAAACCTGAACATCTCTATGTGCATTCTAAGTCTGTCTTTCCCTTTAATATTTCTTTTTCTCTATTCCTCTGGTTCAAAAGTTCACTCAGTTCCCAAATGGCCACCTAATTTTCCAGTTATTCCCTCAAGCCATATGTGTTTTGGTTTCTTTATGGTTTATTAGGTACTGTAGGAAAGTAGCATAAGTTATATCTTCTAATGAAATTCAAGCACACTTCAGTGATGCTTCGACTTGATTGCTGGTAGCAATTAAATCACAGCCAAGGAGAATAATGCATAATCTCACAAGGTCCAGACACCCTATAGAAATTGAATGGGGAGGAAAACAAAAAACAAAAACAAAATCTCCCAACCCTGCCAGACATGCTGTTTCCAACCTGCTTTTTTTTTTTTTTATTGGCCAACTGCCTGATTGATAGCAAAATCATAACTTGCTGCATGCTAACAGGCAAAGTTCACTTGTAGGTTATTGTGAGCTGATAAAGGGTTAGATGGAGTTTTGATTTTCGCATTGGACCTTGGTACACCAGATTAATGGAATTTCAATGAGAGACTCGAGTAGCCACAGCTTTGTCAGGGAAACAGATGGAGATTCTATAGTCATGTCTACTCATTAATACTAGTTGCCTGAAAGGTGTGCTGCTTCTCTATACAAAAGAGTTGATATAATTGATTTTTGAGTGGCACATTGAAAAAAGTACCTTATTGATGATTACAATTGTAACATAAATGGTGACAGATTTTTGTGTAGCTTGTGATATAAAAATACTGTATTTTGTAATTTTTCCATCTCTCTCTCTGGAAACACTTTATATTTTTTTGAAGAAAATGCAAAAAAGGAGAAAATGCCGTGTGCAATTATCTTTGAGGAAAAAATAAGAATCTATATTTTACTTATAAATGATTGCATGACTGCTGTCAGTTTTAGTTGATATGGTAATATTGAAAAGAAATCATACTCTAAGTTTCATTTTATTAGCTTTATGTTTAATTCTTCTAGGAAATTAAAAAAATCAGTAGTTTCTAGACTATCACAGATCACTGATAGAAGTTTTTTTTAGAAGTTTTATGCTTATTGTGTAGCTAGAGATATGTTGGTGTGTTAGTATACTTGTACATGTCAGTAATCAGATAAAGTTAGAGACGAGACTTAAAACATTAAAGAAGAATCTCCTTTATGTATGTTATTATGTTTGGGCACTTAGGTGGTGATTGTAAGGTAGTTTTTAGACACTGTACAATGACTTTCGTTTTCATTTTTTTCCATTCCTTAATCATTTTTCATTTATTCTCATCATTTACGAAAGAAAGCTTCTAACCGTATAGCATTGTGGAAAGTCCCTGAGGTAAGGTGAAAGGATTCAATGAGCTAGAAGACACATATTGGCTCTGCTTGTCAATGATAGGTGGAAGGATCCCAGTGGACATTTGTTACAAATCTGATTCAGTCCTAGACCATAATCACTTTGTGGATAAGAATCTGGAACCTCTAGGGTATGAATATAGGAAGGCTAAAATGAAAGTAAAGATATAGAAGAGTCATTTATTGTCCTGGTATCTTCCTAACTAAAAATTCCCAAATAAAATCAGTCACTGAAGGCTGTGGGCATTGGCAAGGACATAGGTTGTTATGAAATAATACTTGCTTAGGAATGAAACTATTTTTTTAAAGCTTGGGGATTAAGAAAAAGGCTAAACTATTTAGATCATGATTTATGATATTAAATGAATTTTTCTCTTTTTTGGTATGTGTTTAAGAAATTTCAGTGTTTAAAAATTTGAGTTTCTGAAACATGTAAATCATTTATTCTAAAAGATTGCTTAAAAAAGTATTGTCTCCAGGGTATGTATAAATAATGAACCTTCATGATGCATCTAAACAGGCTTAACAATAACGCCATTCACATGCACACACATAAATTTAATATACCAAACTTTTGAGGAAGACTTTTTGGTGTAAAGTTAGCGGTAGCACTAATCAGTTCTTATAAAAACCAAGTGGTAGATGTTTTCACTTTTCTCTGGGTATCAGCAGATTATGAAACAGTGTTTACAACTAGAAAAAAATTCTTTCAGTAAAATTCTTTCATGTACCATTCAAGGTAAATGGTTTTCTTTTATAGTATTGATACTTAAAATTATGCTTTCAGTTCTATGAGCATTTAGATTAGTTTCCAACTTGAACATATTTTTGTATATAACATAATTAATACTGTACTTGTGATTTTTTACTGTTTTGGTTGTTTTATCAAAGTGCTAGCTTGTGTATATTTTAGCAGTGTTAGAACAATGATTACTTTAGTCATTTCTATTATGTATATAGCACAGTTTGAAGTATTTTGACAGAAGGGAGGGGATTAAAGTTTAGGGAAATGATAAAAACTAAGGATATATAATTGGGAATATAAAGCATTCAGTTGTAAAATATTTTTGTAAACACAGAGCTATAAGGATAATCTTTCTAATGGTGGGACATATCTGTAATCTTAGCCTGAGAAAGGAGGATCATGAATTTGAGGTTAGCCTGGGCTACATAGTAAGACCCTTTCGCATAAACTGCCCCCTCAAAGGAAAAATCTTTCTAAGTTTTTCTGCTACCGAATGGGTAACTATATTAGAATAAAACAAAGTACTCAAAACTACAGCAAAATAGGCTACATTAAAAAGAGTACAACAGTAACATTTTAAAATAATTTTCATAATTAAAATATTTTATTAGTACATATTTACATAACTATTACATTCATCTTGGGGGTTGGTACATATATATAACACATCTTCTTTTTACTTCTCCCTCCCTTTTCCTCCCATACTCTCCCTCTATCTCTTGATTGAAAAGGTAACATTATGAAAACTAATGCATCTTTAATTTAGTAAATAAGCATTTAATGCCGGCAATGAAGGAGGAAACAAACTCCCTGGATAGTGCAATGAGGGATCCAAAGATGAATAAGATAAGGCTCCTATTTTTAGAAGAATATGTAATTGAGATGGGAAGAGATAGTAATTACCTAAAATAAGGTAATTAGCAATCTAGTAATCTAGATGAAGGCAGATTCTAAATACAGTAAATGCTATGTGTTACATTATTCCATTGATTTGATCCATACCAAGGCAAAGAATTGGTTTTATTGATTTTACTCTCTGATTTGTTTACTGAGTCTGCCATATGTTTTAGCAACATGATGAATAAACCAAAACATAAACTTTATGCCTAAATTCTGATGGTTATAATAAATTGTAGATGGGGGAGGGCTTTTTTTTTGGTACCAGGGATCGAACTCAGGACCTTGCGCTTGCGAGGCAGGCGGCGGAAACACTGAGCTAAATCCCTGGCAAGGGAGGCCTTTTATTTATGTGAATTTTGTAGATGTCTTGAAGTTGGATAGAGTGAATGGGAAAAGATCCTGAAAAGAGCTAATGGAATAAAAGTCCAGAAACCAGGTTTGCACATTCATTCCTGGTAATTTCATGGTTAAGAACAAGCCTTTCTGGATTTTTATTTTCTGGTTTGTGCAGTGAAGTGTTTGGATCTAGGATTGCTTAGAAGTTCCAACACTAAATGCTTGCGTCCTTATTTCAGATTTAGTAAATTTAATGGTAGCAGTGAGGTGATTTGCCTGCAGAAAGAAAGGTTTTATGGGTAATAACCAGTAGTGAGGTTGAGTAGGAAGTTTTGCAGGCAGGTGCACACCTTA
>NW_004624739.1:3693611-3727732 GCF_000247695.1 Heterocephalus glaber
TTGTCTTCGTGCTCTATACAAAGGAATGGCTGCCATCTAAATTATATCTTATATATTTATATATTATTTTCTTTTAAATTAACATTTAATATTTATTTATGAGGTACAGTGTGATATTTCAATATAAAATGATACTAAATTTTAAGTGTATTATTTAGTTTTATGTTTTCTGATTGTGTTTAAAATAGAACTACATGTGGAAAAACAACAGGCAACTGGGTAAACCACCTTTGGGGTAGTGGAATTTGTGAGTCCAGTTGCTGTTGGGCTGCATCTGTAGGCATTTAGGAAAATGTTAATTGATGATGAGCCATATAAAAAAATGGCTACTAATGATTTGTACCTATTATAAATTTTAAAATAGTTACCTGAGAAATATATTGCTGTGGTATGATTAAACCTGGATTTTGCTGTGATATTTAAGTTGCCACTGAAATTATAGGAAGGAAGCCTTGGATCATTGTCTTTTAGATGGTTAACTTTGTATCATTAATTAAACTTTTGAAAGTTGTGTGATAAATCAAATGCTTTTCTAGGGAAACAAGAAACAGTATTAATGAGCAACAACCTCATAATTATCCTTGTGAGTACATAACAGGGACACATTCATGTCTTTTCTTTGTGCAATAACTTTTACAAAGAAGTATTTTTAAACTGATCATTAATTTTATGACCACAGAAATGAGATGCAAAATTTATGCTGTTGTCATTGGCACAGGCTCAAGGCACCACTGACATTATGTGTGATAGTAATAGAATGGCTGGCAACTAATGATTCTGTAGACATTTCATTTGAGCATGCCTTTCTTTTAGATGTCTGATTAGTCTGTAATGCTTTCAATTATGTCTGTAAATTGTATTGGATACATTTACCTGATGCCCCATTGTTGATTTGGAGTTAAGTTTCTTTTATTACATAAACACAAGTTGAGCATTTTCTTTTTAATTTGTAGAAGTCTTTGCAGGTACAGCTAAAAATACTTGGGCCCTGGGAAGAAAAAATGCTTTGCACTACTCAACAGCGACCCCTGTGTTCAATTAAAGCTCCTTATAAAGCAGCAGCTTTTATTCTTCATTGGATTGAAAAACAAAATTAGGGATGGGTAAATGAATGGATTATCATTGGAACAACAGTAAGATGAAGACCACGCTGAAAAGCGGTATGTTGTTTCAGTGTAATGCAGTGGTTAAAAAGGGGATACCACTGTACAGATATCGTCTGCGTTCTTTACTTTGAGTGAATTCAAAAGACATTCCTTCAGTGGATGGGGGAAAAATCAAGCTAGTAGCAGTACTTAATTTATTTTTATTAGCTGAATATAAATATCACACTACTTTAAAAATTATTTCGGTTAACTACAGTTTTTGGAATGGATAAATTGAAGACGATCTTACCTTATTTTATTTTTGTGGTATTGGGGAATGAATCCAAGGCATTCATGCTGAACTATATCCTCAGCCATTTTCTTATTTTTCATTTTGAGACAGGATCTTGCTAGGTTGCCTAGTTGCCCTGGTTAGGATTGAATTTGCGATCCTCCTGCCTCAGCTTCATAGAGTGTTGGGATTACAAGTGTACATCACTATGCTCAACTGCCAATTTCATTTTAATAAATAATCTGAAAAAAATTCTTTCTGCAGTGCTGGGGATCAAACCCAGGGTTTCATGCATGCTAGGCAGGCACCCTACCACTGAGCTAAATCCTCAGCTCTGAAAAGTATTAAAAAAAACCAAAGAACCATGTTTTTCAACATGTCAGCGACCCATTTTTGTAGAATAAATATTGTTATATCAAGTATTATTGAGTTTATGACTTTAATCTTTTTGCTGTATGTGTGGATATTGAATATACATATCAAATGTAGATAGATATTCTGTGTATTTGTGTGTATAGTGTATATATACATATAAAAGTGTACAATGGCTATTATCTGAGGAAAATAAACTCCCTTAGGTTTTCAAAACTTTTGTTTTGTCTGTCCATTTCCATATAGACTTTAAGAGATTTAAGCCTGAGCAGCTGAATTTTTTCAAAATCATTTCCATATATTCTTTGGTTTTATTATCTTTGTAGTCATAGTAGCATAAGTGCTAAATTCTGGTATGTATTTGAAATATCCTAATGTTTTTTTTTTAATCAGAAGATTTATTTTTTGGTGTGTGATATCAGATATCCTTAGAAAATTCATACCATAAAATTTCTTACTTTGTTAAGAATATTCCAGCAACTAAGAGTAACTGAGAATTTTGTGATCTCTACAAGTGTATGTTTCACATTCTATCATGGCATGTTTAGAATATTTTTAGTGGTTCTTTATGAGGTGTTTTGGGCCTTATCTTTGAAATTAGAGTGGTTTTCTTTTTGTAAAAGAAATGTTATTATAAGAGAAATCATTTAATGTTCTGAAAAGTACTTTGGCCATCTCAAAAGAAAAAAAAAGACAAGTTAAGACCTAAAGAACGAGTAGAATTTATGTGTATTCTTTGGAATTTTAATTGGGGAAGAACCATCACAGGTGTTGTGTACCTAGTGGTAGAATCACTAAGAATGACAAAATAGCCATCTTTGTATTCTGCTCTTATATTCATGAGAGATGTTACTATCTACATTTTCAGGACAAGGATGATGATTGTTTATACAATAGCAAAATTATATGGGAATGAATATTTAATTTTTAAATTATTTTGACAATGCTGTCTTGAGAAGCTATTTCCTCTACCAAAAATGTATTGAAAAATAGAATGACACCCAGGAAATGGGTGTCAGAGGATTAGACCTCATTTTGAAGATACTAATGGCTCTAATCTGGATCTATCCAAGCACCGCGACCCAAAGGTAATATTGTAGGTATTCCATCCAGGGTTCCTGTGGGAATTTTTACCATACCTTTTGCGTAATCCCTGAGGCAGCTGGGTTTTTTCTTCAATTGTTCACAGTTAGATATTTAATATAATACGTTTTTTCTTTATTGTTGAATCTCTGTGAAAATTACTGGGCTGACAAATAGTTGATTCAATGTTTTTAAAAAATTATTTTAACTGAATATGGAAAAAAATGAAACCACAATGTTTTTTTCATGGGCATTAAATAATCTAAAACAAACAGACTTAAAAAAAATTCCCAAACCAATCAACCTAGGATTTGGAAATCAAGTAGGAAATTGGCAAGAACATTAAAAAATGGTAGCACACTACTGAATGAAAATTGAAAGTGTTTGCACATCTCTTTGTTTGAATTTTTAAAAAGATTATGAATTTTCAAGCAGTTTTTTCTATGAAAGATTTCTATTCTAAAAAATGCACTGAGTACTTTTAATTTACTCTGTTATCCTGTGTTTTTTAATGAAAATAAAGTGTTCATATGGCTTCAAAGTATTGATTTCTCACCATAATTTTTCAAATTATTGAATAGGTGAATATAATTACTTGAATAATTTTCTGTGTTGTGCATGTTTTCTCTTTTGGTTATTGTTTCTTTGATTTTTGGGGGGTTATTTTGGATTTTATTTTATCTTCCTTCTACTTTTTGAATTCTTTATGAAGACTGTCACAATCTTTGTCCTTTTGTGTCACAAATAAGCAGTTTATTGACCTTCAGAAACTCTACTACATTTATAAGGTGTGATAAAAATGTGATATGGATTTAAATTTAAACATTATTATAGTAAAAGACATATTGCCATTCCCATAGAAATTCTTCCCCTTACTTTGAACACACTTATGCCATCTTCCTTGACACTTTCTGAAGCAGTTGTAGAATTTTTTCTCATGAATGTCTTTAGTTGTACTATTGTGGCTGCCTTGATGACCTGAAACAATTTAAAACTTTAACATTTCACGGTCTTTTTTTTTTTTTTTTTTTGGTACCAGGGATGAAACCTGGGACCTTGCGCTTACCTGGCAGGCACCGGAAACACTGAGCTAAATCCCTGGCCCCATTTCATGGTCATTTTGACTTTAGGGAAGAGCCAGAAGTTGCATGGTACCAGATCTGGTGAATAAGGTGGTTGAGGATGCACTGTAATGTTTTTACAAGCCCACCTTTCTGTGGGGTGGCCCTTGGCAGCAGTATTCACCATATTTTTGATCACACTTTATAAAGATATTGAGAAGGACTTCCAGAACTGCTTCAGAAAGTGACAAAAATGATGGGATAAGTGCATTCAAAGTGAAGGGAAGTAGTTTTAGAGGTATTAATAGCATTGTATCTTTTACTGTAATAAATTTGAAAAAATGTTAATATTATATAATTTTATCATCTCATATTACAGTGGAGATAAGCTAAAATAGGATGTGTTTTACATAGGTCAGAAAGGTTTCTTTATTTCTTATGACAGTGACTGGATTTAATAGTAAAACAGCGCTTTGAAAAAAGTAACATAATTTTAAATGACTAAATCATAAAAGACGTTTCTCTGATTCTTTACAGGGGATGTGGAAGAGGGGGAAGAATATAATGACCCTTTTGCTGGGACTCCAGATACAGTTTCTTTAGCCTCAGAACGATATGATAAAGATGATGATGCCCCCACTGATGGTATGTGACATTTTCCCATAGCATATACCTCTTAACACTTTCACACAAGGCAATGCTATGTGTAGAGGTGAAGGCCTCACCAGAAAGCAGAAGGCAGAAACTTGGGTTAACTTACCTTTACCAGAACCTTTTAAGGAACAGAAGAGCTCTCTCTAGTGGTCCTGGCTGAGGTTTCCCTAATGAGGTTTCTCTGTGTAGTTGCTTCTTTTTCTAGGAAATTTTCTTTACCAGAATTTTTAGAAGAGTGTGTGCGCATCATTGTATGAATATTATTAGAAACAGTTAGTTGGTTAATTTAATATTATCAAATTCTTGCTTAATTTTGTTGTGCTTAACAGCTTGTTGTATTATTTATTTTATAAATAATGAAAAATGTTTTTGATCTATTTTTTGTAAAACTTTCATACAAAATGAATTCATAAAATATTAATTATTCTTACATTTCCTTTTCACATTGAGACAAAATTTTTTATCAGAAGCTTCTTTTAATAGACATTTTCATTTTTCTGATTGTCACTTAAAATGTCTTGTGTTTTGCTGTAATATTATAGCATTTTGCATTAATTGAATTGCTAATGAAGTTGATTATCTCTTAATAATTCTAAAAACCACTCAATGTCATTGAAGTTATGAAACTTCTTTTAGTATAGCATGTGCTTTCTCTCTTATAGCCAGTTGAGTGCATCTACATTATAGAAACCTTATAACGGTGATATATAGTTATAAATTAAGAATAGGTATTGATAAATTAGCCATGCATATTAATTTGTGGCACTCAAAGTTTCACATAGAGGTAGAAATGAATAATGCTTTCTGCCACTGTATGATGATCAAACTGTGCAGTTCCATCTCTAAATACAGTTGCTGAATGAAAATATGCTTCTTGCAACAGAGCACTCCACATTTTATGTTATCCAGATTATTCCCTTTGGAAGCATAAATTGCTTTTATGAGGTATAAAATTATGTCTATTGCAGAACAGGGATAAGTCAAGTACATGCATAAGTGATAAACATTCTAACCACTGATTCAGAACAAAACAATCTTTTTTTTATATCCAGAACTTTGTACAATATGTAGCAATAATAATCATATCTATTTTATGTTGACTTTTACATTTAATTTCTACTTTTAAAAGAAGGGATTTTTTTTTCCTGTTTTTTATTCCCTTTCTTTTACAAAGATGCACATTTCTCTTCACTCACACTTATTATCCAAAACAGAGCAATACCCTTTCTAGCCTCATCTTCAAAAGCATTTCTGCTAGAAAATATTTTGTAATTGATGAAATAGTATTTTCAGACACAACAATGAATTATTATTTAAGTTGTACTATTTTCCAGACATTTTTTGCTTGTCTGTAAAATGTTGACTATGTCAATGAGTATGCATATATATTTATGTATATAAATACACATACAGAGACTGTACTCAAGAGAATAAACACAAAATGTCCTCAATAGAATAGATATACTCAGAATGTCTCAAAATAAAATAAATATTTTGGTGTACAAGGAAGTATTACGTGCATTCTTAAAAAAATTACAACCTAAAAAGAAATCCAAGTTAAATATCTGTGAGATATTTAGCCAGAAATCTGCTCGATTTTTAGATAAAGTAAATTATTATTAAATTATAGTAGATTTATGTGATTATTCTATTTTCTAAATAAATAATCATGTATTTTCATAAGCAAGTATACAGGAAACACATAAATATCATGAAAAAAAGATTTGTTGTTAAGTTAGTCTATCAATACTTGAATCTTATTTAATGTCATTTATATATAACTAGATTTTTTGTTAAATACTGGTGCATTTTTATAAGTAAGAAATACTTAAGTAGATTGAAAATTTCACTTTTAATATCATTCATTTTTGAGATATAAATAATATGATTTTAATAGTTTTACATTTTCTTCTAAGAACATTATTATATGTCTATTTTCAAGCTTCCACTTGGACTTAATTTGTAACTGTAAATTATATCTCTTCATATCATTCTTTTCTCTCTACAACTTAAATTTTGTCTGTGTTCTCTTTCCTTTCCTGAATAAGTTTTCCTTTATTATGTGAACTCAGTCTAATAATGTATTAATTATAAAAAGGATAATACACTTACAATAAGTATAACCAATTTAGTACAGGTCACCCGAAGGTCTTTTGTCAAATCATATTGTTGTTTTGTCCTTTTGACTTTTACCTTATGGTAGGCACTAACAAAATATGTGAACTTTGATGGATTATAAACTCTAAACATGATATGTATTTTTCATAATGATAATGTAATTTTCAAGGTACTGAAAAGGTCAAACCTGAACATCTCTATGTGCATTCTAAGTCTGTCTTTCCCTTTAATATTTCTTTTTCTCTATTCCTCTGGTTCAAAAGTTCACTCAGTTCCCAAATGGCCACCTAATTTTCCAGTTATTCCCTCAAGCCATATGTGTTTTGGTTTCTTTATGGTTTATTAGGTACTGTAGGAAAGTAGCATAAGTTATATCTTCTAATGAAATTCAAGCACACTTCAGTGATGCTTCGACTTGATTGCTGGTAGCAATTAAATCACAGCCAAGGAGAATAATGCATAATCTCACAAGGTCCAGACACCCTATAGAAATTGAATGGGGAGGAAAACAAAAAACAAAAACAAAATCTCCCAACCCTGCCAGACATGCTGTTTCCAACCTGCTTTTTTTTTTTTTTATTGGCCAACTGCCTGATTGATAGCAAAATCATAACTTGCTGCATGCTAACAGGCAAAGTTCACTTGTAGGTTATTGTGAGCTGATAAAGGGTTAGATGGAGTTTTGATTTTCGCATTGGACCTTGGTACACCAGATTAATGGAATTTCAATGAGAGACTCGAGTAGCCACAGCTTTGTCAGGGAAACAGATGGAGATTCTATAGTCATGTCTACTCATTAATACTAGTTGCCTGAAAGGTGTGCTGCTTCTCTATACAAAAGAGTTGATATAATTGATTTTTGAGTGGCACATTGAAAAAAGTACCTTATTGATGATTACAATTGTAACATAAATGGTGACAGATTTTTGTGTAGCTTGTGATATAAAAATACTGTATTTTGTAATTTTTCCATCTCTCTCTCTGGAAACACTTTATATTTTTTTGAAGAAAATGCAAAAAAGGAGAAAATGCCGTGTGCAATTATCTTTGAGGAAAAAATAAGAATCTATATTTTACTTATAAATGATTGCATGACTGCTGTCAGTTTTAGTTGATATGGTAATATTGAAAAGAAATCATACTCTAAGTTTCATTTTATTAGCTTTATGTTTAATTCTTCTAGGAAATTAAAAAAATCAGTAGTTTCTAGACTATCACAGATCACTGATAGAAGTTTTTTTTAGAAGTTTTATGCTTATTGTGTAGCTAGAGATATGTTGGTGTGTTAGTATACTTGTACATGTCAGTAATCAGATAAAGTTAGAGACGAGACTTAAAACATTAAAGAAGAATCTCCTTTATGTATGTTATTATGTTTGGGCACTAAGGTGGTGATTGTAAGGTAGTTTTTAGACACTGTACAATGACTTTCGTTTTCATTTTTTTCCATTCCTTAATCATTTTTCATTTATTCTCATCATTTACGAAAGAAAGCTTCTAACCGTATAGCATTGTGGAAAGTCCCTGAGGTAAGGTGAAAGGATTCAATGAGCTAGAAGACACATATTGGCTCTGCTTGTCAATGATAGGTGGAAGGATCCCAGTGGACATTTGTTACAAATCTGATTCAGTCCTAGACCATAATCACTTTGTGGATAAGAATCTGGAACCTCTAGGGTATGAATATAGGAAGGCTAAAATGAAAGTAAAGATATAGAAGAGTCATTTATTGTCCTGGTATCTTCCTAACTAAAAATTCCCAAATAAAATCAGTCACTGAAGGCTGTGGGCATTGGCAAGGACATAGGTTGTTATGAAATAATACTTGCTTAGGAATGAAACTATTTTTTTAAAGCTTGGGGATTAAGAAAAAGGCTAAACTATTTAGATCATGATTTATGATATTAAATGAATTTTTCTCTTTTTTGGTATGTGTTTAAGAAATTTCAGTGTTTAAAAATTTGAGTTTCTGAAACATGTAAATCATTTATTCTAAAAGATTGCTTAAAAAAGTATTGTCTCCAGGGTATGTATAAATAATGAACCTTCATGATGCATCTAAACAGGCTTAACAATAACGCCATTCACATGCACACACATAAATTTAATATACCAAACTTTTGAGGAAGACTTTTTGGTGTAAAGTTAGCGGTAGCACTAATCAGTTCTTATAAAAACCAAGTGGTAGATGTTTTCACTTTTCTCTGGGTATCAGCAGATTATGAAACAGTGTTTACAACTAGAAAAAAATTCTTTCAGTAAAATTCTTTCATGTACCATTCAAGGTAAATGGTTTTCTTTTATAGTATTGATACTTAAAATTATGCTTTCAGTTCTATGAGCATTTAGATTAGTTTCCAACTTGAACATATTTTTGTATATAACATAATTAATACTGTACTTGTGATTTTTTACTGTTTTGGTTGTTTTATCAAAGTGCTAGCTTGTGTATATTTTAGCAGTGTTAGAACAATGATTACTTTAGTCATTTCTATTATGTATATAGCACAGTTTGAAGTATTTTGACAGAAGGGAGGGGATTAAAGTTTAGGGAAATGATAAAAACTAAGGATATATAATTGGGAATATAAAGCATTCAGTTGTAAAATATTTTTGTAAACACAGAGCTATAAGGATAATCTTTCTAATGGTGGGACATATCTGTAATCTTAGCCTGAGAAAGGAGGATCATGAATTTGAGGTTAGCCTGGGCTACATAGTAAGACCCTTTCGCATAAACTGCCCCCTCAAAGGAAAAATCTTTCTAAGTTTTTCTGCTACCGAATGGGTAACTATATTAGAATAAAACAAAGTACTCAAAACTACAGCAAAATAGGCTACATTAAAAAGAGTACAACAGTAACATTTTAAAATAATTTTCATAATTAAAATATTTTATTAGTACATATTTACATAACTATTACATTCATCTTGGGGGTTGGTACATATATATAACACATCTTCTTTTTACTTCTCCCTCCCTTTTCCTCCCATACTCTCCCTCTATCTCTTGATTGAAAAGGTAACATTATGAAAACTAATGCATCTTTAATTTAGTAAATAAGCATTTAATGCCGGCAATGAAGGAGGAAACAAACTCCCTGGATAGTGCAATGAGGGATCCAAAGATGAATAAGATAAGGCTCCTATTTTTAGAAGAATATGTAATTGAGATGGGAAGAGATAGTAATTACCTAAAATAAGGTAATTAGCAATCTAGTAATCTAGATGAAGGCAGATTCTAAATACAGTAAATGCTATGTGTTACATTATTCCATTGATTTGATCCATACCAAGGCAAAGAATTGGTTTTATTGATTTTACTCTCTGATTTGTTTACTGAGTCTGCCATATGTTTTAGCAACATGATGAATAAACCAAAACATAAACTTTATGCCTAAATTCTGATGGTTATAATAAATTGTAGATGGGGGAGGGCTTTTTTTTTGGTACCAGGGATCGAACTCAGGACCTTGCGCTTGCGAGGCAGGCGGCGGAAACACTGAGCTAAATCCCTGGCAAGGGAGGCCTTTTATTTATGTGAATTTTGTAGATGTCTTGAAGTTGGATAGAGTGAATGGGAAAAGATCCTGAAAAGAGCTAATGGAATAAAAGTCCAGAAACCAGGTTTGCACATTCATTCCTGGTAATTTCATGGTTAAGAACAAGCCTTTCTGGATTTTTATTTTCTGGTTTGTGCAGTGAAGTGTTTGGATCTAGGATTGCTTAGAAGTTCCAACACTAAATGCTTGCGTCCTTATTTCAG
Source organism: Heterocephalus glaber (assembly GCF_000247695.1). The sequence goes on from NW_004624739.1 coordinate 3,704,043, forward strand.
ATTTAGTAAATTTAATGGTAGCAGTGAGGTGATTTGCCTGCAGAAAGAAAGGTTTTATGGGTAATAACCAGTAGTGAGGTTGAGTAGGAAGTTTTGCAGGCAGGTGCACACCTTACCGTGGGAGGGGAGGGCCAGGTTAAGTTAGAGTTTACCTTTGACTTGGAAGTCATTAGAAGATCCCCGAGGCAACATGCAGATGTGATGAGTGCAAATTTGGATGTTGTCTTGGCAGTTAAATGTAGGTTGAATTAAGGAGTCGGCAAGTTGAATGCTTTCTTACATTACTTAAAAAAAAATCTTGACAGCATCTCTGTGAGGGAGATATTGTTGTTACTGTGGGACAATTGAGGAAACCGAGGGACAAAGTTTTATTTTTTTGGAGTGTGTGTGTGTGAGAGGATTGAATTCAGGACCTTGAACTTGCAGGCAGGCACGGTGCCACTGAGCAAATCCCCGGCCCAAGGGACAGAAAGGTTTTGTGAGTTGCCTGTAGTCATATAGCTACTGAGTAACAGAACTGGAATTTGAATGCATGCCTGACTCCAGTGATCATGTACTGCTCTCAAAGCCATTGCATTTCCCCCTCTTCCTCAGCTAAGGATACTGCTGCTTTTGTTTCAGGAGATGTTGACGAGAGCTGAGTTTAGAGTCTTATTACCAGTGAGGACCTGGTTGAGTAGTGAGGTAGCTTGTGTGGGATTCCTTGTGTGTCCACTGTTCTGAAATACTTTTCTTTTGAAAAGGAGGTCTGACCATACCCCTCTATAAGATGCTGAGCTTTCCTAGAGGTAGCTTGCCTCCAAGGTTTTTTTTTTTTTTTTGGTACCAGGGATCGAACTTGGGACCTTGCGCTTGCGAGGCAGGTGGCAGAACCACTGAGCTAAATCCCTGGCCCTTGAAGGCCTTTAAATGAGGACCAGAGAGGCAGACTGGAGTGCCCCCTCTACCAAAGTAAACAGGACATTATTCAGGGAATGTTAAATGCATTTATTTCGTTCATAATTATAAATTTTTGACCTTCTTCATGCTTTGTTGTTGTTGTTGTAGTTGGGGGTTGTCTAGAACCACCTGACATTCTGCTTAACCTTTCTCTAGGTCTGTGTCCTCCCTGGGAGCTCTCAGGGAGATAGAGAGTACAATTCAGGATTTAGCTCAGAGATGCAAAAGCCTTTGCTGCCAGTTACTTCTGAGGATGGACCCAGTGGTTCTTGAATGCTTTAATTATGTTTTTTAAATGAGTGTGACCCTCCTCATCATCCTGTAACCCTGCTTGTAGCATTTCTAAGGTTGCTTTACAAAAATTAGTACTCATTCTCTTTGATTTCCTCTTGACTTTGATGTCCTTTGTGGTATCCTCATTATTCCAGTCTCATTGCTTTCTGGTTGCTAGGAATTACTTAGAATTTTTTTTTTTCTGAGACAGGGTCTCTCTATAGTTCAGACTGGCCTCAAATGTGAGGTGATCCTTCTGCCTTTTGAGTAGTGAGATTGTAAGCATGCACCACCATGCCTGGTGCAGAATTTTTAATCTACTGAAAACATCTTCCTCTCTTCCTCCAACCCCTTCCTTCCCTTCTTGTTTGTCTTTTGCTTGGATTGGGGTCTTGGCCCAGGTCCTATGGATCCTAGGCAAGTGCTCTACCATTGAGTTATTTTACTGTTTTCAGACAGGGTCTCACCAAGAGGGATAATTAAAGCATTTTCACAACTGACATATTAGAATAATTTCCTGAGTAAGAATTACTCTCTGCCCTCCATGCAAAGGTAGTCCACATAAATATGTCAATCCAGCCTTAGATATAGTCACTTAAAGTGAATGTTAACTTTCTGGAGGAACTTAGATTCTCTAAACAATAGCAAAGAACTATCCCTTCCCCTAAAAGAACTGCAGTCTTACTATGGATAAAAGGATGCATATGTAGTGGTTGGACTTTTGTTGTTGTTAACTTTGCTCAAATACAGAAATGTATGGTACTGACAAATACACCAGAAGGTCAGAAAAAGAAACTATTGCAAACTGATATCAGTGGATAGATGTTTTATGGAAGAAGCTGGAGTTTGAACTAGAACTTAATAAGGATGGATAGAATTTTAATTAGCGTGTAGAAGGAAGAATACTTTTCAGATAAAGTGAGGGAATGGGGGACAAGAAGAAGTGGAACTGGAAAGAGCAGCTTTAGAAGGTATGGAAAGACTAACATGACTGAGAAAGGTTGGAGAAGACTGGGAGATGAGGATTGACCAGGGTGGTGGGTAAAAAGCTTTGGGCCCTGTTTTAGGTGCTGATTTAGCCACCGACTCATGCAGTGTAAGACACTACCATTCAGAATTGGTTTCTACTTGTTTAAAAATAATTTTATTGTTTTAGGCAAGGAAAAATCCAAGTATGAAGGACTTTTTTCCCCCAAATATTAAGGACTTTAAATGATCTCATAAGGAATTGAGTCTGTAAGCAGAATGAGTATTCATTTTAGACTTAAATTTTTTTCATTAGTACATGTTTGTATATATAATGATTACATTTATTGTGGGGAATAGGTATATGTACACAACACATCTTGATTTTTTTTATCCCTTACCCCTCCTACCCCTCTTTGGTCCTTCCAAATCTTGTCTTCTTCCTATTTAAAAGCTCCATTTCCATTTTTCCTTCAATTCTTAGATCTCATTTCCCCCTCTCCCCCCTCCCTCCGTCTCTCGTTCCCCTTCCCATTTGAAAGAGACCTCCCCATTTCCTATTATCTGTCTTTTATGTCACTCTTTATTTATATCTTGGGTTTTTCATGTAAGAGAAACCATGTGGTATTTAAGCTTGTGGTCTGTTTCACTTAATATTATGGACTCAACATGTATCCATTTACCTACGAATGCCTCAAGTTTATTGCTCTTTATGGCAGAGTGGTACTCCATTGTGGATAAATACCACATTTTCTTTACTCATTCATCTGTTGATGGACATATTGGCCATTTCCAAGATTTATCTATTATAAATTGTACCACTCTAAATATGGGTATGCATATATGACGGTAACATGATAACTTTTAACTTTCTTTGTTTTGACCAAGACAATATGATGAGAAATAGCATTTTAGATAGATGTGGCTAGTTGTGAGATTGAAGAGAATTTAGCCCGTGAGATCAAAGTCTATTCTATTAAGCCATATATATAGTGATCAGAGACTAGACCAGGGTAGGGACCATGTAACTAGAAAGGAAAGGAAATACCTGAAGAATACTATATAGGACTTGTATATATATTTAATTAAATATAATATATAAAATATATAAACATTTATTATATATATACACACACACATATATATATATATATGAAAGAGGGCCAAAGAGGAGTACAAAATTTTAAATTTTAATGACTAGAAAAATTGAGCGAAATGTGAAAATTGCAAGGAGAATAGGTTTGGGGGAAAATGAAAATGATAATGAATTTGGGTTGGGACAGTTAAGTTGAGCTATCAGTGAACGTCCAGAATGCCTAGTAACAATACAAAAATATGGGAGTAGAGCTTAATTGAACCTTAGCTTGCACTTCTTTTTTTAATTTCATCCCTTTTGGTGCAGATATAGGATAGGACCTACCTGAGCCACTCCAAAAATGAAACATAGTGATTAAGAACAGATTCTTGAATTATAATTGGTTGTGTTCAAATACTGACTTCTTATTTTTTTTCTCTCTCTATTTGAAAAATATATATTTATATATAAAAAAAAGATTCAGGTTGTTTGCATGTAAAACATCCATCGGTAGGTTTCTTTTGTCTTTGACTCCATGTTGCTGGAAAAAGTTTGACCAAGCTTGCATGCTAATTTGTCCTTAGTTGCAAATATTATAGGCAATTTCATACTTTGCCTAATGAAAGGATAACCCTCCTTCAACATAATCAGAACAGTGATTCAGAAGCAACATCCTGTCCTTAATACTGTCAGTTTCGAGCCATCAACACGAAAATCCTTGATAATGTTGAGATGTTGCTAGGAATCAATTAATGTAGCTAAGAGTTCTGCAATACTATTTTGCTTAAGTTTTTTTTTTTTTTGTACCATTGATTGATATTTTAAAAATCCATGTTTCTTTCCTTTGTCCAAAGTGTTCTAGGTAATGAAACTGACTCTTTTGAGACTGTCATTTTGAATTTCCTTTTTCATCTTGTAGGATGCCTGCATATCCCCTTCTTTTTTTTGTGTTTTCTTTTTTGCCTCAAATTTATTAAAAGCATTGTTTTGTCATAGATTCATACGCAGGCACTCTGGCCATTTGGAGATCATGGGAAAAGCTTGTTTTTCATATGGCCCAGAGTTCGGCTGCCGTATTGGAAGTGGTGCTGATGCTTCCGCACTCATGGTCACATCCATCTGCTCTGTTCCACTTGTTTCCATTGGGTATTCCACAGGCGTCTGGGGATTTGCCGTGCTGGCTGAAGCACCTCTTCCCCAGAAATCCCCAGGAGAAAATTTGACTGGGCTTTAAGACAAGGAAGAGCTATCATTCGTCTCAATGATCATCTCAACAAAAAAAAGTATTTCCCATTTATTTAAAAGGAAGAGAGCCATATATATTTTTTCATTTAAATTTATTTTCAAGTGGATTGGGACAAAGGCAAAAAGGTTGAGCCATCTCTCCCCCAGAATAACTGCCAGAATGTCTTAACTAGCCTCTTTACCTCTACATTCAACTCCTAAAATCCTAAAAGTTACATATTTTAAGTCATTTTGTCCCCACACTTAAAACAGGTTCCCACTACATTTAAAATAAGATACTTTTTCAAACTTCTGCCATTTTTCTTCTCACTTCAGCTCATTCCAGGAACACTGACATGCCTTTCAATTTCAAGGAAAGGCCAAGTTTTTTCCTCCCTAAGGGCTTCTGTTCCTGCCGTTCTTCAGCCTGCAACATTTGTGAACTTCCTATATTTTTGCACAGATGCTCTTTCCTATGACCAGAAGGAGCAGAAGCTCCTTTATTTTCCTTTGCTTTCTACTGCCACTTTAGTAGGGATTGAACCCAGGGTCTTACAACCACTGAGCTACAGCCACAGTCTCTTCCCTTCACTTTTTTTTTCTTAAGACAGGATTTTGTTAAATTGTTCAGGCTGGCTTCAATCTTCTTGCCTCAGCCTTGCAAGTGGGTGGAATTACAGGCATATTTTACCACACCCAGCTTTTTTTTCTTTTCAGTATAGCACTTAGCACTGCTTGTAGTTGTGCATATTCACATCTTTATTGTGACTCTTTCCCACTAAATTATAAGCTTACTCAGGTCAGGGGGAATTTCTACACTATGTGTACTATGCATGTATCATCATATAAGATGCAGCATGTAGCACAGCCCCTAGTGCACAATAAATGTTGAGTGAATGGATAAAGAGAGCATTTGCCTGTGCAGCAACTTACTTTTCAGAGGGAAGGTAAACTATATAACCTATGTTAGATTAGTCACAGACTAGTCCTTTGTAATACAAGAAAATGTAGATGCTGTGCTTACATTCACCAAGAAGAATACGACAGATCTTTCACTCATGTAACTTGGCATAAATGTCTTAAGCAGTTGTCTTCTAGATTTATTTTTAAAAAGACCAAGAATAACAGAGTCTGAAATTCCTGACAGGTGTTCATGGGCTGCCAATAAATCTTTGTGGTGATCGGATTTTTGGTTCAAATGAAAACTTTTCTTTTACACTTTCAAGTACAGATGGAGCCACATATGTAAAACCCAGAAAGACCTGGTTGGCACTTTTCACTGAGAGTTGAGTCATCTGGGCTATCAACAGGTGTCTGACTTGTAAACTTTGAATCAAACTGACTCACATCCTCTTCAGATTGCAACAGAGGTTTAAAGGGGGGTTTCACCTTCCGAGCCAGAAGTTCTTCCCAGTTAATGTGTCTGAAGAATGGATGAGCTTGAACTTCTCCAGTGTCCCCGGGACCAGCTCCAAGACGAGAAGCAGCGTTTCTTTTCAGCAGCTTTTTAAGCAGACCTCTGGCTTCTTGTGTGAGGTAGGGAGGTAAATTAAACTTACATTTGAGGATTTTGTCAATTGTTTTCTTTCTATTCTCCCCAGTGAATGGAGGCATAACACATGCAGCTTTTAACTGTGCACCTACTGCTCCAGTCAGCATGTCATACATTAATGCTCCCAAACTCCACCAATGCACAGCACGATTGTGGACACTTCTCATCAAGATTTCAGGGGCCATGTATTCTATTGTTCCACAAAATGTATGTGTGACTCTTCCATCATGAATAGATTCTTTACATAGTCCAAAGTCTGTTAATTTCACGTGACCTTGGTGATTAAGCATGATATTCTCCGGCTTCAGGTCTCTGTAGATGATCCCCTTTTGATGTAAATGCTGCCCCAAAGCCATGGAGATTTCTGCCAAGTAAAAGCAGGCTGTATCTTCCATAAATATCCCCTCTCTTTCTAACTGCATAAATAGTCCTCCTCCGCTGAGATACTCAAGGATGAGGTAGAGTTTTCCACCAGTCTGAAAGGCATAAATTAAATCCACAATGAAGGGATGCTTTACTTCCTCCAGAATATTCCGTTCTGCTTTTGTATGAGCTGTATCTTTAGCATTTCTTACTATCATTGCCTTTTTAAGCACCTTCATGGCAAATATTTTCACAGTATTTGCTCCTGTTACTTTTCGCACTTGAAAAACCATTCCATAGCCCCCTTTACCAAGTACCCGGAGTAGTTCAAAACATTCTGGTCTGATTTTTTCTGGCCCTCTGTTCACACTAGTTTCTGAGATTTCGAATTTCCCACCATGTTCCATGCCAAGTTGGTATGGTCCAACTCCCCCATGGTCCATGCTTTCCTTTAACTGACCCCCCTCCTCCAGCTCATCCTCAGAGCCTGCGTCCTCTGGCTAGTCTAGGTCTATGTCAGACACTCCTGCCATGTCCTTAGCTTCCCTGTCTCGGAAGTCAGGCGCTGGGTAAAAGCCGTCCCACCTCCGTCATCGCCTCATGGGCCCGGACCTGCCGCAGACACCGTCGCTGCTGCCGCCATCAACGGCTGCTTTGGCTCAGTGCGTCCACTGGCTTCTTGATTACTTATCTTTGTGACCTCTGGCAGGTGCCTGACTTTTCTGGGTTTTCTCATTTATGAAATGAAGATAATAATAGTACCCATATCCAATGGCTATTAAGATTAAATAGGATGAAGCACATAAAGAGCTTAGAATATTTCCTGGCCCATAGTAAAGACATGTTAAATTCAAGTTATTATTGTTATCTAGCCTTTGGAGGTTGCCTTAGATTTTCCCTCTCAGTATTTAATACAGCTTTGTGCCTGAGGTATTGCATCTTCTTTACTATATCGTTCATATACTTCACTGGCTAAACTGGATTTTACAGGATTTGCTGGTAAAAGTTTTAGGGATTCAAAATACGTGATCATTTTAAAAATTGGTTATTCTCTGTTGAAAACTTAGTGATTAAAATTTCTTTAGCAAATATATTGTGCTTTTTCCAGAACCATTCTTTCTTCTTTTTTGTACCTGGGATTGAACTCAGGTCCTTGTGCTTATGCAGCAGGCAGCAAAACCACTGAGCTAAATCCCTGACCCCAGAACCATTCTTTTTTAAAAATTAGTTTTATGGATACATTTTAGGTATACAATATAATGACATTCATCATTGGAAATTTGTACCTTTACATAATATATCTTGGTTCTTATTTTTTCCCTATTCCCCTGCCCAGCCTTCAATCCCTCCACCCCTCCCTATTTACAAAGACTTTTTTTCTATTTTTTCATTTTCTCATATTAATTTCATTCCCTTCTTTCCTGTCCCCTATCCCTCATACTTCCCCTTCCCCTTTGCCCCTTTTCTTCCTGTTTCACATTATCTGTTATACCTTTTGGTTTTCCAGAACCATTCTACCTCTCTGTGTCTCAGCTTCTTTCTATGGAGTAAATGATGGACATATGAGAATAAGTAAGTTTTTTTTTTTTTTTGGTACCGGGGATCGAACTCAGGTCCTTGCGCTTGCACAGCAGGCAGCAAAACCACTGAGCTAAATCCCCGGCCCCAAGAATAAGTAAGTTTTATACCTAGAAAAACTTGTTAATAGGCTGAGCCTACAGAAGGAGGTACCTTATTTTACACATGAGCTTGATGACTAGTGACCAAAACTTTACACACTTTTGAAAACATTCAAATGAGTTTAAACTATGTTAGAAGATTCTCTTATAGGGCTATATTATATAAGAAAATAATACTCCAGATTATTAGGAAATAAGGATACTAATCAGTACCTCATTATTTTCACTCAAGAGTCAAATGAGATAATGTTAAAGACATTAACAAATTCAAATAGACAGAGTAGTATGCTCTACTGAAGTGCAGGGCTGGAAAGTCAGTAGTAGCAAATAAATGTAGGAATTAATACACTCAGAGAGGATTAAGGCAAAATTGGTTTGTGTGTTTACAAAGATCAAACATGTAATGCAATCTTTCATATCTACTTGCCTAAGTATTTTTTTCTGCTATCAGGGCTTTTCATCAGTACTTCACGAAAAATTCAGTAAACTGTAGATTTAAAAATAATGTAGATATTAATGAAGAAAATGTCTTTGGAGGGTTCAACAATCAGCTCAGGTAACTTATTTTCTGGAGAAACTCTTTTTCTATATATGGGTAGTATCTTGCATTACAGAATTGGGGGTAAGACCAAAGTAATTTTATTTATTTATTTATTCATTCATTTATTTGTTTATTTATTTTTCTGGTACTAGGGATCAAACTCAGGTCCTTGCATTTGTGAGGCAGGTGCAGTGCCACGGAGCTAAATCCCTGATCCTGACCAAAATAATTTTAAATGAAACCTTAAAATTATTACTCTTGAGAACATATGAACTTAGTAAAAAGAGATGACTTTGATTTTATAGAGTTATCCAGCAGTTTGGGCTAGAGTCTAGGATTCTTGAAGGTTTTTTTTTCTTACTGCTTTATTCAGATATATTTAATCAGAATGTACCCATTAAAGTATAAAATTTAGTTTTTTCACATAGTCATAGAGTTATGCATCACTTCTCAATTTTAGAGCATTTTCATCACCGCCAAAAAAGAAACCTCAGACCATAAGCAGCAGCTCTTTGTTATCTCTCAGCCCTGTCCCCTCCTCCATCTCCCTCATGGACCTAATCAAGTAGAAGTCTACTTTTTTTTTTTTTTTTGGTATTGGGGATTGAACTCAGGACGTTGCACTTGCAAGGCAGACACTGTGCCACTGAGCTACATCCCTGGCCCAAGGAGTCTACTTTTTGTCTCAATACATTTGCCTAATCTGGATATTTTGTATGAATGGAATCACATAATATGTGACTTTTGTGTTTGGCTTCATTTACTTAGCATAATGTTTACAAGGTTCATCTGTGTTGTAGTATGCATCAGTTCTTCGTTCCCTTTTACAGCCCAGTAATACTTCATTGTGTGCATCATGTGCCATCTTTTGTTTATTCATCAGTTGATGGGCATTCAAGTTGTTCCCTCTTTTTAGCTATTGTAAATAATGCTTCTGTGAATATTAGTGTACAAGTTTTTGTGTGAATGTATGTTTTCATTTCTCTTGGGTGCATACCTAGGAATAGAATTATGGGTTTATATCATATATGTAGATTTAACTTTTTGAAGAATTGCAAATATTTTTCAAATGACTGCACCACTTTATGTTCCCACCAGCAACATATGAGCCTTAGTTTCTCCACATACTCTTCAAGACTTGTTATTATTTCAGACATTCTTTTAGACATCCTATGAATGTGAAGTTGTATCTTGTTATCCTTTTGATTGGCCTTTTTCTAATGATTACTGACTACTGATCCTTTTTTTCTTTTCTTTCAGTACTGGAGATTGAACCCAGGGCCTTCATATTGAGCTACATCCCAGATTCCAATCCCTTTAAAAAATATGTCATTTTGAGGCAGGGTCTCACTGATTCACTAAGTAACCCAGACTGGGTTTGAATTTATGATCCTCCTGCTTGAGCCTCCCAGAGTGCTAGGATTAATAGTCTTTTCATGTGCTTATTGGCCATTTGTATGTTTTTGAGAGTGCCTGTTCAAATCCTTTTCCCATTTTTCAATTGGGTTATCTTTTTACTGTTAAATCCTGAGTTATTTTTGTATTCTAGATACCAATCCTTTATCAGATACATGGTCTATAAATATTTTCTCCAATTTGTGGATTGTCAGTTCACTTTCTTGATGGTATCTTTGAAGTACAAAAGTTTTAAATTTGATGCAGTTTAATGTAATTATGTTTTCTTTTGTTATTTGTTCTTTTGGTGTCATGTCTGGTAAGACTTAGCCTAACTAATACTTCTTGAAGTGTTTTTAAATAAGATTTTCTTAACTCAAAGCTAAGTGATTTCTCAAAATACTGAATTCATTTACTCTAGGAAATTGTGAACCTAATATACTAATCAAAATAGGGACATATCATAGTCTACCTTTCATGTTATTATTGCTTAGTGTGTATTTTAACATTGTGCAAATGTCAAAATGTAATTTTCTTGCTGTGTCCTTTCAGCTGAATTGAACTCTTAAAATCTGTAGCTTTTATTTTTTTTATTTTTATTTTTATTTTTATTTTTTGGTACCGGGAATTGAACCTTGGGTCCTTGTGCTTGCGCAGCAGGTGGTGATGTAGCCTTTAACATAATTTAAGAAAAGAATTTTTGCTTTTTCTTGTGTGAAGATAGGATATTACTGTCATTTCTAGCAATATATTCATGCTTTTGACATGTAAATGCAATCATACTTTCTGCATTACAAATGTATACACATAACTGTTTTGTATTAGTTTTACTTTAACAAATTGTTTCTGAGAACACATAGTCCAGGTAGATTACTTTGTTAACTTTTTGGCTTTTCTGGGCTGTGCTTTTTCAGTGCGTAGATAGGGTAGTGTGGTCTAAGGGGTGCTAGAATCCTGGTCTTGGAAAAATAGTTGCTGTCTTTAGCTTTCCAAGAAAAAAATAACAGTTATTTTGCATTGATCTCTTCTCCCTAAGGAAGGACATCTTTCTCCCTGTACGTCAGTTATCCCGCTGAGCAATTTTGCCAAATATGAGAACTGAGACATGAAAAAGTCGTGTGAATTATCTAAGCATTGCTATTCACTATTCCGTGTATGACCTAAAGACGGACTGATCTGTCACCTATTTGTTACCAGTCTACCTGTAGCAAGCTAAGTAGGAAAGCTGGGAGTAAGCACTTAGAAACATTTATAACAGTTTGACATTCCTGCTTTACCCAAGTACGTAGTCATTTTCCCTAGTAATTCATGTTTATTGTTTTTTAACGTTTTGTTCTTATTGTTGTTTTTAACAAAAATATTGGCTTGTGGTATCTTGAGGCAAATGAAGTGAAGCATGGGCGACTACTATAGAAGCATTGATGTAGGATGAGAGAAAATTATTACAGTAGTCCCACAACTATTAACTTACAACTTTTGGGCTTTTTTTTGTTTTTTCCCCTTGGAGTTCTGTATTTTTATCTCTGTCTTCCTCTGTAGTCAGTCATGTTTTAAATTAAATATTAAGTTTTTCATCATGGAGAAACTTTAGGGACTTGAATTCCACATTTCTTGTCAAATATACTTTCAGGTTCCTATGTAATATTCACATATTTAATTATAATTTCCATATGAAAGTCAAGCCATGGAGAAGTCTCAAAGCTTTTCATTTGGAATACCTAGAGAAAGGGTAATGTAATTTGAATGTCATTTAGTTCCTTTTCATGCTTAAAATGAAGACATTTATAGTGGCATATTTAAAAGACTATCAGAAGAGTAGTTTTATCTCAGAGGTATGCATTTGCTTAATTTTGTGTAAATGTCTCTAAGAGCTCCTCCTCACTTTTTAATAGCAGTTGTGAGCTATTCTATTTTGAACATGCTCATCACTTTAACACTAAAGGAGATTAGTAAAAATAACACTTTAATATCAAAAAGTAGCAAAATAGCTTAATGTGGAGAAAAGAAATACACATATATTTCTCTCATTGACTAGGTCTTATTTTGGTATTGGTATCCTGGGATCTGTATTCTGGAATATGCTATAAACCTCTAATATGCTTAGAATAGGATTGCTTTGCTAAAAGAAAATATGTCTTGGAGGAGGTGAGGAATTGATCTGTGTGTTTTAGGTAGAGTGCTAGATTGGATAAAAGTTTAATTCAAAAGATTTTACTGTTAGACTGTGGGAGTAAAATGATTAATAAGATATGTCACTGCCTTAAAGACTATAGATAGTAGATAAAAGAGATGTAAATATCAACTCTGAGGCATATTGGTGTAGTCATTACTACAGAAGATATAGATGCAGAAAGAAGACAGTAATTATGATTGGAATGGAGACAGACTGGATAGTGGAGATGTCATTTGAACCAGGTCTAAGAGAATAAGGTTTCAGATATAGGGAACATAGAGTAATAGTATTTCAGATTCATGAAACAGTGCAGTAAAGGGTTGTATTTATTAGTCAGGACTCTTTCAATGCATGAGACAAGGGGGGGGCCCACCCAATTTAAACCAGTGTAAGTAAAAAACAGAAAGGGAAATCTGGCTTGAGAGAGAAGTATGGAGTTGGCATCTTGCTTTGTGTAGGTCAGGTGGCTTCTCAGACTGCAGTGAATATTCTCATTCATATCCTACTTTTCTATGCATATCTTCCCATGAGCACTTATACCTATAGCATTGCCATGGCAAAGATGACTACCACCAGCCACCAGCAGCTCCTAGGATATTTTCTAGCAGCTCTCTGTTTAGCGACCCTGTGGAAACAGAGATCTCTCAATAGTTACAGTAGGAGTCCTTGGCTTTGGTCATGTGTTCATTCTGAGTCAATCACCTTGGGGTTTGTGTGTGTTGCCCCTAATGGCCTGGACTGGATCTGTACCTGTAAAAGAGTGCAAGGGTGGGGACGGTTTCACCCTTATCTTAACCACATGGAGACTGGGGATGGTGCCATTCTCTAAAGGAAAATTGAGGTACTCTTGAAGGAAGAACAGGAAATTGCGAGCAGGCAAAACGAGATATTCATTACTAGGCAAGATATCTGAGTGACTAAGCTTGGATTTTATAAAAAGCCTGTTTAGAGAGAAGGGAAAAATAAATGGCTGAGGTAGACAGTGGTCTTAGATACACAGCCAGAAATGAATATTTCAACCTCATGAGAGGAGAATAATGTCTGTACATCAATGAGTTGAAATCATTATTCAGTATGCTGAATTTTGAATTCATTTATAAAGAGGTAGAGGCCAAAAAAAAAAAAAGTTGAGGCTAACAGTACAGACTGGCTTATTTATTTATTTATATTGGGAGACTGAGCCCAGGGCCTTGTGCATGTGAGACAAGTACTCTACCACTGAGTTGTATTCTCAGCCCTATTTTTTAATTAAATCTTCAAACTTTTAAGGGCTGATTTTCAGGTTAGCAAAAGTGTTTGGTTTTTTAATTTGAATTGTTTGCTATTTGGCTATCATACTCATTTCTCAAAATGCATCCCTATCAGTGTATAGGTAAAAAAGATTAAATAGATAAACCAGTTACTTTTAATTTTTGGCACAGATATGAAAAGGTAGAATTGTATATATTAGAGATAAATAAAATTAGATTTTGATATTGTTTGAATATAATTTGTCTCGAGTAGACCTGCTTTTTATTTTTATTATTGATTCTAATTTGTATTGTCTTATAAAAATCAATCAAGGCAGTTCATAAAGATATATTTATTATATCAAGGTTTAAAAAATGAGTTGGGAAATCAAGGGGAGAGAGAAACAGGATAGACAGGAAAACAGTGAAGCTAGGATTAATATTTGTATCTGAAATGCATACTGCAAGTGCTGTAGCTTTTGCTGGAGATCAACTATTTATTTGACCCTGAGCTTTCTATCAGCCAGTGCAAAGAGGGAAAACTGTTTAGGTATAAGATTTATAGTGTTCTTAATATAAAAATATTATCAGATACTAAAGAGAGCTGCAGCTCTTAGTAGTATCATGATCTAGTGAAATTTCTTTTAAGGAAGCACATAAAAAGATGTCATATAAGGATGTCTTGAGGGTTTTGTAGTAAATAAAACTTAAAAGCAAATTCAGTAATGCTCTGGAGTTCTTAAAAGATCCATTAACACAGATATATAGCATAATGACTACAATATAGTTGTAATCATTATTTGTGACACAAAATAACAGACTAGATCAGAGGTTGGCAATCAGTGGTCCATGGGGTATATTTGGCCTGTTGCTATTTTTATAGATAATTTTTTATTAGAAGACAGATACACCCATTTGTTTACTTATTGTCTGTGATTGCTTTCATGCTACAACAACAGCAGTAAGTATAGTAGTGTGATATTTAGGTAAATGATGGACCAAATATATAATGGTGGTCCCATAAGATTATATCTCCTACTGACATTGTAGTTTTCTTAGTTTACACCCTATTATGTTTGCACAACAATGAAATTGTATAGGGATTCATTTCTCAGAATGTATCCCTACCAGTAAGCAACGCACAACTGTTGTTGTGACAGAGACCATATGTCTCATAAAACCTAGTTTATTTCCTATCTGATCATTTGCTGAAAAGATTTGCCAACCCCTGGCCTAGATATACAACTTGCTGATTGTTTTGCTTAAAATTAAGACAGCATATAAAGTGTCTAGAGCAGCAGTATCAAACTGGTAGGCCAAGTTCCAGATTTGGCCTATAGATTTTGTTTGGCCAAATCAGTATTTATTTTTTAAAAAAATTTGTGTAGATACAGACAAGTTTAGATTCTTCCTTCACTGGAAAAATTGGATGAATTGGCAATACGGGCTTTACATAGTGTTTGTCTTCCTCTTGAAATGCACCATCTCTTTCTAGTTTATATTTCATACTACTCCTTGCCTTTTCAAATCTCTTTTTTTGGCCCCTGAATTAGAAAAATTCCTGAGCTGCACATAGTTTAGCTGTGTTGAAATATATTATTTCTTGTAATTATACTGGACAGCAGAGAAATTTAGGATACATTCTCTGAATACTGCTTAGGGAATAGTTCTGTTGCAAGTCATACATGTTTTTAGGTAGCAGGATTTGAGATACAGTTGATATTTTTTAAGAAGATAAAGGACTTGTTAAGGATGTGTGCCTGTATGGAAGATCAACACACCGGTATGTGAAAGTGGACTAAAAGATTTGGCCTGGATGGAGGCAAGCTGAATTTTCCTCAGAAAATAATTCTACTTCTATCCCAATATAAAGACAAATGGGTAGTTGAGGACCAAATGACATGCCTCTAATATTTACTGTTTAGCTTATCAGTTGTAATATTCAACAGAAGTGATAATGGGTTAAGCTATCACCATATAAGTAAAAAAAAAAGTTGATAAAATATTTATCAGCTTAAGGAAGTTAGGGATAAGGGTTGTAGGAATGATTCAATAGACAAAATTTAGTTTGTTATGATAGAGGAGCTAGAAATGGAGAAAAAGAAGAAAGACAGGGGGCTTGGTACTCTTCTGGGGAGCATATGTCTGAGAAGGACCCAACTCGGAGTTCATCAGTTGACTTGATGACAAGGGAGAGTGAGAGTTAAGCATCTACCAGGAATGTGGAAAAGAATGAGTGGGAGAGTCGATGATTATGCCTAGAGTGAACCCTGATTCTTAGGTTCTTCTCTTGAGGAAGTGATACCATCTGTAAAGAAAAAGAGAAAGTGGATAAGAAAAATCAAGTCTTTTGAACTTGAGGGTGTATTGAGAAAATAAGTCAAAGCTATTTGAGAGGGAGTCTGAGATAGGGAATAGAGATATGGAGAATCACGGATTTATTTGCCTAAACATGTTGAATGTCAGAAGAAGATAAGACCTGCCGGAGATTGTAGAAGGAGATGGATTAGGCTGTTCACAATAGAGACATCTGCCCTGACTTTTCTTACAGGTAAACCAGGAAAATCACTGGTTTTGTTTCTAAACATGTGATTCTAATTTCCAGAATTTTAAAAGCCATTAATCAACTTTCACTTAGTATGATTATATAGTCATCTTGGTAGCTTTCTTTGGCATTCATTTGAATGCTAGCATGGTCTTAAGCTTTCTTTTCTCTTTGTTTTTATTGTCTATTTTCTTCATAATTCAGGTATTGTGTTATGTCATTACATTTTGCCCTGGCAGCTTAAATAATACTATATTAAGCAGTATTCAAGGCAGACAAGATATACTTCTAGTATCTGCATACTATATTTTCAGGTGCTTTAAAGCAGATAAGCTTTGTATTTCATCAGTTCAAGGATAAATGCACAAATACTGTATCAAAAATTCCTCAGTTTAATCCTTGTTTGACACTATGATTTTGGAAAAAATAATCTCTAAGCCTTACTCTCTTAACTTTTCAAAATAGGGATAATTATAGTATTCTGTAAGATTGTACGTAGGGATAAGTGTCTGGCACATAGGACAAGACCATTGTCCTATGTGTCTCAGCTATAGTAATGTCACAAGATGGGTGACCAAGGGATTGGATGTTTAACATGATTTTAGTGCATATTTTCCCTGCTATTTGAACATTGATAGTTGAAGTTGTGTTGGACAATCTTACATTTAATCTTATAATATTGTAAATAGTTAAAAGATAACTTGGTAGTGCTATAATTGTTTTACAATTCAACTTTTTACTATAACTATGACAGATACTTCCATATGGTGGTTCATACATGCCATAGCCTATGTTAAATTTTAGTTAACCTTTTTTTTTTGTGGGAGGATTATATTGGCATCTTGTTTTTCAAGCAGTAGAAAAAATAACAAAACAGTAGCATATGAATTTGATTGAAATGAGCTTTAAGCTTGAGAACTATTAATTGGATTATTGTATTAGAAAGAGGCCAATGGAATAAAAAAATGAAGAATCTCTTTTTTTTTTTTTTTGGTACCGGGGATCGAACTCAGGTCCTTGCACTTGCGCAGCAGGTGGCGAAACCACTGAGCTAAATCCCTGGCCCAACATGGAGAATCTTGATATTCATAGTAGCTCCATTCTTTGGTTGGCTCTTTGTACACTTGATGATCAAAAAACCAAGGTACATAGTTACTATGGAGTTATGTTACAATAAAATTTTATAAATCACGTTACTCTATATTTTAAATGTACTGGGAGATAGCTTCAAGATAACTTTCCAGTGGACCCTGTTTTATAAAGGGAGAATTGCTTTTTGTGACAGTCATGCCTTATTTTAAAAATCAAGTTCTTAAATATTCAATTTTTAAAAAAGAAACCTATTTTGTGACTTTTATAATTAATAAAATTAAAATCTTAATCTTATTGCCTTTAATTTTGTCAACTAGAATTCTACTACTGGTATCTGCAGTTTTCTTTTGGATGATAAACATGTCTGAGAGATAAGCATTACTCTTTTTTTTTTTTGGTACCGGGGATCGAACTCAGGTCCTTGCGCTTGCGCAGCAGGTGGTGAAACCACTGAGCTAAATCCCTGGCCCTCAAGCATTACTCTTTATATGCACAATATTTGGATTCTGTATAATAGTATCATTAGTTTAAAATTGTTCCACAATATATTTTTTTAGCACTGTTTTGCTACTCACTGAGCTTTAATAGAGTTGGTTGTCAAGAACTATTTCTTCTCTGTTGTCATTATTTTAAATCCTTACTCCTCTACTGATACTCATCTAAAAATATATTTTAATGAATCTGTATGGATATAGAAGCCTATTGACCTCTATGAATGCAGACATGTTTGTGAATTAACTGTATTCATCTGAGATTATAAAAACATTGCTAGTTTGTTACTTGGGTTGAACAGCTGTTTATCCCCAGATTGTGGTGGAGGAATAACTACTAAAAAGTCAAAATGTTGATGTCCATTTTAATGTTTGTAAGTGTTTCAAACAAGCTATTTGAAGTATACATGTATAATAATTTTTGTTACATAAAGAAAAGAGAGTTAGGTTTAGTTTAGGTAAAGCATATCCTTTCCAATTAATTTTTCCATCACTGTGGCTGTTAGTGCCCACAACAGGGTTTCAGATACAGCATTGAGCATCTCCTGGTAGCAGTCCATTTCCTATCCTTCTGTAACATGCTAAAAAATGTAAAGTATTAGAAAGGTTTCAGTAAATATTGATCAAATTAGTATATCATTTGACTAATACTTTTCTACAAGCCTTATAAATTCAGTCCTAGTTTTTGCTTTAAAAAAACTAACCATAAAATTTTTTTTGCCTTATCAAATTTATTAATGAAATCTAATTGATCTGTCACTGATTGGTGCTTGGGACAAAAATCTAAAAGCCATCTGTCAGTGTAATTGCTCAAATATTAAGTGCATCAACACATTTATATTGTAAAATTATACTGTATATTCTTAGGGTTTAAAAAATCAAGTCTGAATTTTATATATTTAAAATCCTCATGTTTTTAATTTTCTCATCTCAATAGCTGATGTATTAAAACTAGAGTAATGTGAAACAGCTGTGTATATTCATAAGTGATGATAGGCCAAAGGAAAGTGGGAATAAGCAAAAAAATTTCCTCAGCATAAGCTTTGCCAGTTTCTGTAGAGCCACCTTACATTTCAAAAGTATGACTAAAATAATTTCTCATAGTTGCATAAATTAGCAATATATGTTTTGAATTTGAACATGTCTTGAGATGTTGCTATTTCTTTAGCATTCCTTAGTTATTAGCACAA
Organism: Heterocephalus glaber; assembly: GCF_000247695.1. The sequence goes on from NW_004624739.1 coordinate 3,722,770, forward strand.
AATGGGAAATGCTTTTTTTGTGAATGAAAATGTGAATAAAGTATTTTTTAATAAATCATACAAGTCAATTATTAAATCATATCATTATATGCAACCATTATCCAGCCTTTTCTCCTTTTGGAAAATATACAGAATTTTAACAAATGCTGTTATTGAATACAAAACAAAAGGAAAAAAAGATAGTTTCTCCCTTCCCCCACAACAGAGCTATACACAAATGCTTTAGTATTTATTGCATGTGGATCTTATGCAGATGAATCAAGGAATCAAATACTTTGCAATGGTCTGTGATAATAACTGAAATTGTGTTCTTTTTTTTTACTGTATTTTATCATTCCTCACTAATGTTGGGACTATTTAAACCTTGAAATTTTCACTGGCAGGTTATTTAGAATCTGTTATTAGGGTATCATAGGAAGGATGTAGTGAGTTGGTGGTAATTGATTTATCCCCATCATACTGAACCTCCCGCTCTTCTTCCACTTTGTCCTCCCTTGGGCAATAATCACAGGGTCGAGCTGCCAATCTGTAGACTTAATTTTTTCCAGCAGTACCATCTGGCTCCTTGGCACCAGAAGTTGTATTGGTTCTTTGTGGTTGCTACTGAATTTGTCATATTGTTAGACAGCTTATAGTATGTTTCTTGCTACTTGATCCTAATTTTATTTCAACTAATTATTGATTATTATTTAGGGAATCTTCTTTTGTGATTTTTGAGTACATAGCAGGATTTTATTGTGAAAAGAATAGAATGCACCTAAACAAATTCTGCGTGTCAGCCTGGAGATTCTCTTTCCTGTGTTGTATCCTGTCTATTTCTTTAGTAGCTCTCCCTTTCAAGAAAGATTAATGTATAGTTAATTGTAGAGATTTTCTGTTTCATTCTGTTTCAGAATTATTTGAACATGTATTCAAAACTCTGTTATGACTGCCATCGTGTCCCAGTCCTGAATATCTAGAAGTCTCTATCAGTGGCAAAGATAAACTCCTAACATCCAGCAATACTTTATCTCCCTTTAAAAAATGTCCACTTGTGTACATCTTGTATTTTATTTTGTAGACGAGCTGGTTTTACTGCCAGGTCTAGTAACAATTTTCAGAATAATTGTGAAAAGTTCATCTAAGTTTTGGTAATTAAGAATTTCCAAGCCCATATGTCTATAAACTTCAGCAGTTTTTTTCATATTACATAATAAACTAGAGACTTTTGATGAAGGCAAAAATTTTTTGGCCCATTTGTTTTAAAAGTAAATATAATAAAAATAATTTCTTGAATTCTTAAAGAATCTGCATATAAAATAGATAATTTTGATAAGTATTTACTTTATCATATTTGATGGGGTTTAATTTTAGTGGAACAGGTTAGATATATCTTCTAGAAACTTTTTAGGGGTATTCATTCATATGAGTGTTATTTTGAATTTAAATTTTAAATGAGATGCTATGTAATCTATGTTGCTTGATAGTAACAGTAGTATATTAATGTATTAGAAATATTCACTCTTGACTCCTTTTTATTGTGGATGTAAAGGTATTTAGAAATTTTAAACAGTGATTTAGCTAGGATTATTTTAATACCACCGTATTAGAAACCTACTAACAAACTGGATTTTTCAGAACATTTTCAAAATGTTACATAAAATATACAGCAAAATTGCTATAATTTGGCTGAGATGTGGTGTTAAAATCCAGCTGTTTATAATTTTTTGGTTTTAAATATATAAAGAAAAAGCAATAAATGTCACTCTGTAGAAAGAGCTAAATCAGATGTCAGTGAAATGATTCATGTGCTAACTGGAATAGTTAACACGCATTTTATTCTACTGTCTAGCAGAAGAGGTGGGCTATGGAAAAATGAATTCTTCACTAAATAATTCACAACAATTATATCAAATTTTAATAACTTGAGCTAGGAAGGCATATATATGATTCATGTTCTCACAATCACCTATATTAGAGATTAATTGTGCTTTCTTTAAACAAAAATGCACGCATAAATGTTTTTAACTGGTAAATCATGATTATTTTTATATTTATAGAGCAGTATCATTTGATCAGTTTTTGGCTATGACTTAATTTGAAGCTTAAATTTCATAGCTAATCTGTTGTCTCAAATGCCAGCTCATTAGAATTTGCCCCTAATATAAAAAAAATGCCCTGATTTTTTGTTGGCTTTATCTTAACTCAAATATGTAAAGGGGACAGTAGAACATTTTTCTTTGGAATCACAGAGAGTTCAGTGACCTTTCTGTGGCAAATTATGTAGAAAGAAAATATTTATATTCATTTAAAATAACCTCCGTGAAGAAATAGTCTCATTACCCTGTTTGATCAATTTCTTGTAGCCTGAGCATAGCATGCTGCTACTGCCATTGGCTGATGGACTACGCTGAGCGGTGGCTAATGGCAGTGGTGCTCATCAGGAAGGGTTCAGCCAGCGGTCAGCAGCAAATAATTCAAGACTGTTTCTAAGTTTGTGGCTGGTGGAATTCGCTTCTTGCCCCAAGCCAGCAGCATTGCTGAGCTGGGCTATTTGATTACAAGAGAGGCATATTTGCCTCTTAGCAACTGCACATTTGCACAACCCGTAGTCCTCTACTGCCTCCAAAGGTTTTCCTTTTGTGAGGGTAGAATAATACTTTATTGTTGATTGACAGACAAAAGAGGTTCTAATACAAGGCAAGCTTATAGCCATTTTTGTAGTTGTTATTGGATTTAAAAATTTTCAGCCACGTATACCATTTTTTGAAAAAGTATAGGACAAACCTATATATCATATAAATAGACACCAAAACCCCAATGTGTTAGAATTTTAATGTGCAGATTAGCAGAGGTTTGCACAGCCTGAATACAATTGAATACTCTTACTTTTTTTTGCACAGCAGGATCAGCAGTAGAAAATAAATTTTGACCCTAGTGTATGTACATATAGTGATGCTTTAAGTATATGTGCCTTTCAACTAGAATTAATGTTATATAAACTTTAATTAATGCTGTTGAAAGAAAAATTGATATTAGTACAGTTTCTATATAAGCTGTTCACATTTAAGAATTAATTTTTATATAAGAAGTTAAATTTTGAATCCTGAACACATTGTCATTATAGAATTTGGAACATGGTTCTCACAGGAATGAATGTGCAGAAGAAAATATGTGTCTTTAGTGGGAGACAAAGGTATTTATAACTTAGCAGTTAAGAAACAAGCAAGAAAAGATAAATTTAGGAAGGACAGTCTGAGGTTTATGGTCCTGGGAAACCAGGACCGGAAAAAAAAGTTTTCTTAAAAACATGGTTTTATGGCTTTTCTCACTCAGATTAAATGGTTAGAACTGAAATTCTGAGATTTTTAAAGGAAGCTGGTATAAAAATGTTCGGACCATAAACGATATTAATCTTATTCTTGCACTGTTTTTTGGTGATTGGTTTTTAGAAAAAAATATATCTGCTGTACTTTAAAGGAATAGTGCAAACACTCTTTGAACCAATATATTTTGATATACATAATTTAAATTATTATTTTATGTAACCTTTTGATATAATTCATAGTAAAATGAAATTGCATATGTAAGTTAAATATAAGGTTAATTTTTAATATTCCTTTGTGATGTTATATAGAGAGCATATAGTGCTTCTTTCTTACTTAAAGGGTGTTTGTTCTATTTTTGTCTCACAAAGTCTATGGCAGATATGAGAGTTATTATAATTTAAAATGAACAACAGAAAGTGCATTGGTGTGAGTTTTCCAGTTAGCAAATCTTGCAGTGTGTTTTGGGACTTAGGGAAAGTTAAAGCAAGAGCAAACATTAACATAGACATAAAGTGTACACGGGCATTTCTCAATAAAAGGACCTTAGGGCATATCAGTATGCATAATATGACCATCACCATATTTACTTACTTTAAAAATAGCCACTTTAGTGGCAACTTAGAGTCCAAAAAGGAAAAAGTGAGTTTGAGTGATTTGATATTGCAAGGCAGTAATATGGCCCATCGTATCAAGCAGCTGTCCCTTTGCAATTTCAGTTAACGTATTTGAAATAATTCTTTAAAAAACAAATTGGAGCTACAGGAGGAAATGGAAAATATTTTAAGAATGGCTTTTAATTGTTTAAAAATTAACATGGCTACAAGTAAATTACCAAAGTTAGGATGTAAGTGTGATGTTATATAAATTAGGATTATAGCTTTTTGCTAACATTTTATTTATAAGGTAAATTATGGGAGTGTGATGTAATAAGGAAAATGTTCTTTAAATTACTAAAATCTCTTGCAAATAGTTGCAAAAATGGCATTTAAGAACTCTAATCTACTACGTTAAAATTACTTGTATTTGTCTATATCATTACATAGCATTTATTGTTAAGTGGCCTTTCCTCCTTTTTAAAGAGGCTCATAGTTTCTTTTGGGGGGGAGGGTACAGCAAAAGGCAGTACCTTAGCAGTGCTCTGTGACAATTGGCACCTGCAGGTAGAGAGGTCTATTTTATTATTAACTAGGTTCTTCCTTTTTATTGTAAATATAAAAAATACAAAGTAATGTACAAAGTGTGACAAACGTTTTCAACTCAGATTTTTACATATAGGTCCATTTGGTAGGGGAAAAGAGGAAAAGGGACAAATAGAGGTTTCCTATGCATTCTTTCTAGGTAAGGCTGACATAGGAACAGGGAAAGGAGCAAGGTGGTAGGGTTGGGAGGTTGGAATTTTGGTATCTGTTCACCAGAAATTTAAGTGCTCAGATGGGTTCCTTAGGCCTTTAAAATCAAATTGATATGTAAATATGCGAGAATGAATTTCAGTGGTATGCATGGTGAATTACTGTTTTATTATTAGAGAAGTTAGGGTGCAGAGAGACTAGGTGATTTGCCTGAGGACACACACACAGTGAGTAATGGTGGAGCTGAGGTAGAAGTTCAGGTCTGTTTTTTCTCCAGTAGAACACTAATACCTTTTCTTTTCTCTT
>NW_004624739.1:3727938-3739648 GCF_000247695.1 Heterocephalus glaber
TTCTTTTTTTTTTTTTGCGGTACGGGGGATCAAACTCAGGACCTTGAGCTTGCGAGACAGGTGCGGCAACACTGAACTAAATCCCTGGCGCACTAATACCTGTCTTGCAGTAGTGTTCATTGTGAAATGGTTAAACCAAATGTCTTAACATATGCATTGCCCCACGTATTACTATCAAAATTATTTGTGATGAGGACCTTCTAGAGCGTGTGGTGGGGTCTGGCGTGGCCTGGACAGTTGATCCTGCCAAGATGCTTCAAAGCTTCATTAAAAATGTCTGGGTCCCCTTGGAGCCATACTATACCCAAGTTTACAAGGAGATTTGGGTAGGAATGGGGTTGATGAGCTTCATTGTTTATAAAATCAGAAGTGCTGATAAAAGAAGTAAAGCTTTAAAAGGTTCAAGTCCTGCACCTTCTCATGGTCATCACTAACTAGCTCTCTTGAGTACACATGAGATGAAACATCAGTCTGCCTGTAAATCTAAGCCAGCTGTGTCAGATGGGAGCACAGAACATCACTGCAACCTGCATAAATAGTGTTTGCTCTGAGGCATGAATAAATGTACCTGTGAGATGCAAAAAAAAATTGTGATGAGAACGCTTAAAATCAGTCCTGTTAGCAATTTTCAAATGGACGATACATTGTTATTAACTAGTCACCAAGATGTACAATAGATCTCTTGAATTTATGAGTATTCTTCCTAACTGAAATTCTTTGTCCTTTGACTAACATCTTCTCAACTCCCTCACCTCTTCAGGCTCTGGTAACCACCATTTTACTCTCTGCTTCTATGATTTCAAGGGGTGTGTGTGTGTGCGTGTGTATGTGTGTGTGTGTGTGTTTGTGTGTGCGTGTGTGTGGTGATTGAACCCAGGACACTGCTCACTGTAGGGAGGTGCTCTACTATTGACCTACATCCCAAGCCCTTTTGTTTTGTTAAATTGTCTAGTCTAGCCTTGAATTTATGATCCTCATGCCTCAGCCTCCCAAGTAACTGGGATTACAGGCATGTACTACCACACTCAGCCAATGTTGACTTTGTAATACTTCATATATGTGAGATCATGCAGTATTTATCTTTCTGTGCCTGACTTATTTCACTTACCATAATGTCTTTTAGGTTCATTTCTGTTACAAATGACAAAATTTCTTTTTAAGACTAAATAGTATCCCATTATATAGATGTACCACATTTTCTTTATCCATTCATCTGTTGATGAACACTTGCTTGATTCCTTGTCTTGGCTATTGTGAATAGTGCCACAGTGAATATAGAAGTGCAGATATCTCTTTGACATGTGATTTCATAACTTTAGGAGTATACTTTCCAGGGGATTTCTGGGTCATATGGTAGTTCTACTTTTTGTTTTTTGAAGAATATACCTATTCTTTTCCGTAATGGCTGTACTAATATTCATTCACACCAACAGTGTGTAAGGCCTCCCTTTCTCCCCATTCTTTTCAACTTGTTATTTTACATGTTTTTGATAATAATCATTCTAGGAGGTCTTAGGGGATATCTCTTTTCTTTTAATTTACATTTCTCTGATGATTAGTGGTACAGTATTGATACATATACTCGTTGGCCATTTTTATGTTTTCTTTAGGGAAATGTCAGTTTAGTTCTTTTGCCCACATTTTAATAGGGTTATGTGTTTTCTTACAGTTGAGTTGTTTCAGTGTGAGTGGGTGTGGATTTATTTCTGGGCTTTCTGCTCTGCTACATTAGTTTATATGTCTGTTTTTATGCCAGTGTTAGGCTGTTTTGATTGCTATAACTTTAAAGAAGATTTTCAAATCAGATAGTGTAATTCACCTTGTTTTGTTCTTTTTGCACAAGGTGATTTTGCTATTTGTGGTCTTTTATGGTTCCATATGAATTTTAAGAGTATTTTTCTATTCCTGTGAAAAATATCATTAGAATTTTGAATCATTGAATCTGTAGAACACTTGGTTAATATAACCGTGATAATACATATCATGAATATGATATATCTTTCCATTTATTTTTCTTTCTCCAGTTCTTTAAATTTTTTTATTAGTACATGTTTGCAACACATAATGATTATACTCACCATAGGGGATGTGTATATGTACATATCACATCTTAATTTTTTTTTGTCCCCTTCTTCCAAAGTTTCCTCCCCTCCCCATTTATAAAAGATCTACTTCTTGTTGGAATGTTTTATAGTTTCTAGTGTAAAGATCTTTTACCTCTTTTGTTAAATTTATTCCTAAGTGGTTTTTTTTTTCTGTTTTTTGGGTAAGTTCATTGTTAACATATAAAAATGCTACTAAGGGCCAGGGGTTTAGCTCAGTGGTTTCGCTGCCTGCTGCACAAGCGCAAGGACCCGAGTTCGATCCCTGGTACCAAAATAAATAAATAAATAAATAAATAAATAAATAAATAAATATGCTACTGATTTCACTGTTGATTTTTATATTTTGCAGTCTTATTGATTTTGCTTATTAATTCTCACAGATTTTCTTGGTGGAGTCTTCAGAGTTTTCTTTATATAGGATCATATTATTTGGCTAGATAATGAAAGCAAAGCATGTGGCATCACAATCCCAGGTTTGAAGTTATATTATAAAGCTACAGTGATTAAAACAGCAGGGTACTGTTTTAATACCACAAAATCAGGCATGTGGATCAATGGAAAAGAATAGAGGAACCAGAAACAACCCTAGGCACGTGCAGCTATATGATCTTTGACAAAGGGACCAAAAACATACATTGGGGTCCAGGGATTTAGCTCAGTGGTGCCATGCCTGCCTTGCAAGCAGAAGGTCCTGAGTTCCATCCCTGGTATGGCAAGAAAAGAAAAGAAAAGAAAACCAACAAAAAAGAAACATACACTGGAAGAAAGCCTCTTTAATAAATGGTGTGGGGAAAATTGCCTGTCCACATGTAGAAGATTAAGTCTAGACTCATATATCTCATCATGTACTAAATTAAAATAAAACGGATTAAAGATCTAAATGTTAAAACAGGAACACTTAATCTGCTGGAAGATAAAATAGGTACAACTGTTGAAGGCCTAAGTGTAGGCAAGGATTTTTCTGAACAGAACTACAGGGGAACAAGAAATAATATGAGAATCAATGAAATAAGGTCTGTCAAATTAAAAAGCTTCTCCACAGCAACCAGCAGAGTGAAGAGACAACCTACAGAACAGAAAAAAATTTTTGGCAGCTATTACTCAAAGGACTAACATTTATAATATATAAAGAACTAAAAAAAATTAGACTCCCCAATATAAAAGACTCAGTTAAGAAATGGGCAATCAAAATGAATAGATACTTCTCAGAAGTCCAAATGGCCAATAAATACATGAAAAAATGTTTAGCGTCACTGACTGTTAGAGAAATGCAAATTAAAACTACCTAGAGATACTGTCTTACCCCAGAAAAAAGGGCTATCATGAAAAAAATCTAATAGTAACAAATTCTGGTGAGGATATGGGGAAAAAGGAACTCTTCTACATTGTTGGTGGGAATGTAAACTAGTATAAGCAGTATGGAAATCAGTATAGAGATTCCTCAAAAAACTAAAAATAGAAATTCCTTTTGACCCCAGCTATTCCTCTTCTAAGTATCTTCCCAAAAGAGTTAAAATCATCATATTACAGGGATACATGCATACCCTTGTTTATAGCCGCACAATTTTATAACAGCTAGATCTTGGAAACAGCATGTAAGTCCATCAACAGATGAATGGATAAGGAAAATGTGTTTATACACAGTGAAGTACTGCTTTATCATAAATAGAAACTTGAGGCATTCATAGGTAACTCGGGAACATAATGTTAAGTGAAATAAGTCAGGCACACAAACTTAAATATCACATGGTTTCTCTTATATGAGAAGCTCAGTATGTATGTATATATATATATATACACACAAAGAGCAAAATAGAAGATAGATAAATAGGAAATAGAAGTTGAAATTATTCTCAAAATTAACTTATGTTTAAAAATATTTTAATATATATGATAATTTTCATTTATACTACTAGTTTCTCTGAGTTCATTGAAAAGAGTTTTGTGCTATAATGTTTGTTTCTTCTTTGAAAGAATCTTTTTTGTCTATGTCTTGTACTTTTTTTTTTTTGGTATGGGGGATTGAACTCTGTATGCCTTGTACTTTGAGTAACTACTTTTAAGATTTTGATACACAGTGCGTTAACTATTTTTATTCTCTTATTATTTTGTTAAGAAATTTAATTTTATTTTTTAATAAAAAGAACAAATTCACCTGTAAAAAAAAATCATATTCTTTGGAAACAGACAGTGTAACTTCTTCCTTTCCAATTTGGATGTTTTTTATTTCTTTCTCACTGTTATTAGGACTTCCAGTTCTCTGCTGAATGGAAGTGGCAAAAATAGCTATAGGGTTTGTCATAAAAGGCCTTTACTGCGTTGAGATATATTCCTTCCATGCTTAATTTGTTGAGCTATTTGGTTTCTTTAAAGTTCATTTCTCATTAGATAAACATAGCATAATAATATCTATAGTTGTGGATTATTGAGGTCAAAATTAATCTATGCAAATTTTCTTTGTGAATCTGAAAATGTTTTACCTAAAGAATTGTTTTTTCTGACTTAATACATGGTGAATCTAAGGTGTAGGTAGTTTGGAGAATTTCAGTACATGGTTTTTGATTTTTAACCATGGGAATAATGTTGTCTTTTTAGTTCTGAAAGGAACTTAGTTATTTATTTAGCACACTACTTCTTCATCTTATAGATGAACTCTTCATCATAGATTGGTTTGGCAGATTCCAGAAGTCATATATCTAATGTTACCATCATTACTAAAAAGTTATTGGACTTTAATATCAAGCACTGTGCTGGGTATTTTAATCATAATATATTGATATAGGAAGTATAATATCATTATGCTGTTAAAGAAACAGATTTAGGGTGGTCACATTGCTAGGAAGTAGAAAAACCAGGATTCAGCCCAAAATTTGGCTCTAGTGTCTGTATTCATAGTAGAGTGTAACTTATCTTCCAAATTCCAGGTACCAAACTTTAGTCTTCTGATTCCAGCTAGTGAAACATGATCTGATATCACATCTATATTTTCTTTAGAGAGTCTGTTAATATTAACAAGTATAAAGTTTGAATCACTTAAGTAATTCTTTATTCATCTATTTTTTTAAAAAATGAATTTTCCCGGTTATACAAAAGAATCCTATGATAGGAATGCTATGTTAGTTTTTTTGATGAAATTCTTTTGTAAGAATAAGAAAATATAGTAATTGATCCAGATGTTAGTAAAATAAAATTCATTGTAAAGCTATAATCACCTAGTTAATTTTTTTTAAAGAAAGGAAGTATTGGTAACCTGTACAGTGGTGTATTACAAAACTATGGAGTATTATAAAACTATGTTTTATTTTTACCGTGGAAGATTTCTTAATGCAATTTTGCTTACATTAAAAGAGAATTTGTACTCTAATGGTGCAAAATGCTTGAAGGAAGTAGTAGTAGCAACTTTATGATATTCAGTGCAGTAGGAGAAACTGGTCAGTGTAAAATACAAACAAAACATTAGTAATACAAATAAGCACTTAATTGTGACTGGTTTATTTTTCCAAAGTGACATTTTAATTCCTCCTTCAAAAATACTTAAGTGGAATCTTGTGATAATGTGCCTTCAGAGGCCTATTCAATGGGACTGTCTCATTGTGAGATTTTTTTTTCAGTACTGGGGATTGAACCCAGGGAATGCTGAGCTATATCACCATCCTTTTTTATATTTTTATTTTGAGGTAGGGTCTTACCAGGTTGCCCAGGTTGGCCTCAAACTTGTAATCTTCCTGCCTCAGCCTTCTGAGTAGCTGGGATTACAGAGACATGTGCCACTGTGCCCAGCTACTATAATTTATTATGCAATAAAATTTTGAGATAAATTAGAAAAAAATAAGGATAACTAGAATAGATCCTTTAGGAAATATGTTCCCAAATAGAAAAGATACTAATAGGAATTAATATTTATCCTATTCGGGAAATATAAAATAATGCAAGATCCCTGCTTATGGTCATGTACATTAAAAACTGCAGAACAAAAGCTAATAGTGATGTAATATAAACTATAATGTATATGGTGAGAAGCTAATAATAATGTAATATAAATTATAACATATATAATGAGGCTTTGACTACCCAAGCCATATATGTATAATTTGCGAACTCATTGAAGGAATGATAATGGAAATCAGTGATCTTTGTTAAGTGAGAGAAGAAAAAAGAAGCTGCAATAAAGGTTGAGGGGAATTAGGGCCACATAATGTCACAGAGGAGAAAGAGACATTTTTAGCTCAAAAACTGATAGAGTGAGAAACAACAGAGATTACTGAATATGAGAACTGAAAACAGATGATAGAAGCTGATCTCAAAGTGATTGGAATCATTTTTAATACATTATTGCTAACTAAAGCTCATACTTCATTCAGATTTCCTTGGTTTTTACCTGATGTTCTTTTTCTGTTACAGAAGCCATCCAGGATACCACACTACGTTTAGTCATCATGTCTCCTTAGGCTCGTTTTAGCTGGAGCACATTCTGAAACTTTTTTTGCTTTTGTTGACCTGACACTTTTGAGAAGTAATAGTTATTTTGCAGTGTCCCTCAACTGGGACTTGTCTGATATTTTTATGATTAGACTAGGGTTATAGGTTTTTTGGAAAGATGCTAAGAAATAAAGTATAATTTCATCATTCATATCAAAGCATATATAATTACAGTAATATGATTTATTTATCAGGTCTTTTTTTTGGTACCAGGGATCGAACTCGGGACCTTGTGCTTGTGAAGCGGGCAGTGGCACCACTGAGCTAAATCCCTGGCCCTTTATCACTTTTGATATTAACCTTTATCACCTGTCTGAGGTAGAGTTTGACAGGTTTCTCCACTATAAAGTTACTCCTCTATTTAAATAATAATAATAATAATTATTATTATTATTATTTTGGTACCAGGGATTGAACTGAAGACCTTGCGCTTGTGAGGCAGACGCGGTGCCACTGAGCTAAATCCCTAACCCCTATTTTAACTATTTTTAGCTTGTTACTCAATATAATTTACATTCATCAGAAATTCATAAGAATAATGCAAGAGATTTCTGTATACATTTTACTCAGATTCTGTTTCTGTCTCTCTCTCTCTCTACACACACACACACACTCACACACACTCACACACACACACACAATTTTTTGTTCTGAACTATTTGAGAATAAGTTGAAGACCTTGTGTCCCATTGAAAGGAAATGAGTTATATATTTTTTGGTAGAACTTCCATGAAAATGGTGGTGTGATCTTGTCAGTATATCGTATCAAGGGGGACTTGATTGATATTGATGGTTACTTTTGATCATTCAGCTAAACTGATGCCTTCTTGGTTTTCTACTTGGAAGTTATTTCTTTTTCATTTGTAATTAATGAGTACGGGGATACTTTAAGATCATGTAAACAGCTTGTTTCTTTCTGAATTCTCTATACTTGTTTCACTATCAGTGATGCTTTCCTAAGGATGTGTTTACTAGTTGGCATTCCATTATAAGAAAAATGTTTCCCTTATTCTCTATTTGTATCAATATAGACATAGATTGCCACCATTTATTGTCATTATTTTGATGCTGAAATTATTATCCCCATTCTGACTCTTGCTAACTCTTTCATGTTGACATCTATGTTCTTATAATAGATTCTGGTTGTTTTAAAAATACTTCGTATAGCAAGATGTTCCAGACTTATTTTGTGCTTTTGTTGTTCTGGTCCTATAATTAGCCTTTTCTCTAAGAAGCTGTGGTTTCTTTTAGTGGAGAATAATATTTAGAAACCAAGGTCTAGGTGTCTTATGTATTCATGCTACTGGTATATCATTTCTTCTAGACTCTTGCATTGGACAGAATTGGAAATATATATGTAATAATATACATAAATATGCATTTTTACATATATATTCATTTCTATATCTTTTGGAAGTGCTGCTGTGTGACTTCTGAGGCTAGATCATAAGAAGCTTTACAGCTTTGTTCTGGGTCTCTCAGTATGCTTACTCTTGGGATGTTTTTTTCTTGGATCCTGGCTGTTATTCTGAGAAGACCAAGCCATATGAAGAGGCCATGTGCTTGTGCTCTTGTTGGCAGCCCCAAATGAGCTCTAGCCTATTGCATCACTTGCTAACCATGTGAGTGAACCATTTTGGATGTTCTGTCCCAGTTGAGTCTGCAGATGACTGTACCTCAGTCAACTTCACATGGTGAAGAAGTGAAGTAGACAACATATTGGATTCTTTTTAAATGCAGGTCTTATTATTCAACACACTGGATTTTTTTTTGGTACCGGGAATTGAACTCAGGACCTTGCACTTGCGACGCAGGCGGCAGAACCACTGAGCTAAATCCCTGGCATATACTGGATTGTTTTCTAGTGTAGGTCTTATTACTGGATTGTTTTTTAGATTTAGGTCTTATTATTCAACACACTGGATTGTTTTTTAATGTCAGCCTTATTATTCAGATATGGTGAGGGCAGCAGGTCAGGAGACAACTATCATTGAAAAGGTAGTTTGTTATTCACAGTGCCTAAGAGAAGAAGGTACAACCACCACACAAGGCCATGTGGGAGGTACCAGGGCTGGTCAAGAGGAAGAGGAAGTGAAGGGAAAATGTAGGTCAGAACTTTTACTGTGGTTTATGTGAGGAAGGCAAGGGAAGGAAGGGTAAGCAGGTATACATGTGGCTAGATCAAATAATTTTAGCAGGCTCTGTGGTATAGGGTCTACCCTAGTTGTCTGGTAACTAGCCCTGGGGTAGTGTGGATGGTTAGTGGTGGTTAGTGGCCCAGAGGTTAAGAGCTAGATAAAGGAGGTAACTATGCTACATATGGCATGATGTTTTGTCTGTCATTATTTGTAATAAAAAAGTAATAGTTTTTTGGATACTAGAAACATGCTTATTTTAGTATGACAATAATTTATATTTTTGGAGCACTTACTGTGTTAGGCATAAGGCTAAGTACTCTATATTGATATGTCTTTTTTTTTGGTACCGGCGGTCGAACTTGGGACCTTGCATTTGCAAGGCAGGTGCCAGAACCACTGAGCTAAATCCTGACCCTGTTATGTCTCTTAAACCTTATAAGCAATAGGCATTTACACATGAAGTTACTGTAATGAGGCTCGGTCATATGGTTAGCAAATGTTGGAACCAAAATTCAGAGCCAGACATTGTTATTCTAGAGCTTGCCTCTCTTTTTTTGTGTGTGGTAAAATACACACATAAGATAACATTTACCACTTTAGTAACTTTCTAAATTATTGGTATATGTTCGTAATATAGCAATTACATTCAGCTTGAGGGTTTGATACATATACATATTACATATTTTTACTCCCCCACCACTTTAACCATTTTTAAGTGCACAATTCAGTGGTATTAATTATATTTGCAATGTTTAGAAACCACCAATAGTATGTATGTCCATCACCTTTCAGCATCTCAAATGGAAACTATACCCATTAAACAGTAACTCCCCATTCTCCTTCCTCTCAGCTGCTGTAACCTCTGTTCTACCTTCTGTCTCTGAATTTGCGTGTTCTAGGTGCCTCATATAAGTGGAATCACACATATCTGTCCTTTTGTGTTTGGCCTATTTCACTTAGTGTGTTTTCAAGGGTTATTCAGTTTGTACCATGTATCAGAATTTCATTCTTTTCTAAGGCTAATAATATTCCATTGTATTTATATAATAAAATTTATTTATCCATTAATCTGTTGTTAAACATGGGTTGTTTCTACTACTATTTATTGTTAATGTTATAGATCTTGCATTTTAACCATAAACCTATGTAGATATATTATTCATTATTTTGTAGAAAATACCCTCAAAATCTGTCATTGTTTTATTACTTATTATTAAATGATAAACATTTTGCTCTTGTATTTTCAGTGGGTGAGGAGTTTGGGAACACACTGAGAATGCAGTCAAAACATTAGTGCTGTATTTTCAAGGTGGTTTGCTCAAGTGGCTACAGGATGGTGCTGACTGTTGTCAGGAGGCCTTAGTCCCTCTTTACAGAGGTTTTTCTACTGCCTACATGGTCCCCATGATAAGCTGACTGGATTTGTCTAGGATAATTGATCCCAGAAAGAGTCATGAAGAAGCTATATTCTTTTTATAACCTGTATTCCAGTATCACATTTTATTCCTTAGAAGCAAATCGCTGAAGTTGACGCACATTCAAAGAAAAAGGGATTTAGGGATAACTGCTTTTTGAAGTATTGCCAAGGAATTTGTGAACATTTCAAAACCATTTCAACTGAGAAGCATAAATAAGAAAATAACCTTTGTTAACAGGAATAATTCCTGCTAAAATTCTGTATCTGCCTAGGACATTTTCTAAACACATAGGACCTCATAGTGTATATGTTGTTTTCTAATGTGATTTGACATTTTCTGCATGTATTTGTATTTGTCCTTATCTTAGTTACTTTTCTCGTTGCTGAAACAAAATACTCAATACCCAGAGTTAAAAAGTGAAAGGTTTATTTAGCTCACAATTTGCCGAGGCTTCAGTCCATAATTGGCTGGCTCCAAGGTAGGGTGGCACATGGCAGTGGGGCAACAGTTCATGATGAACTGAAGGTAAGAAAGCAAAGAGAGATCATAACAGCATTTTTCTGCCCTTTTTATCTTATCCAAACTACTAGGATTAGGGTGGTGCCAAACCAATTACAGGTTTAGTAATCACACATACTTAATCCTAGCATCACACACTTTAGATTCAGTCATCTCTGAAAAAACCCTATGATTGCATGAGGCTTTGGGGGGAACATCTAGACACAAACCATAACAGTTCTCGTATTCTATATGTTGTTATTTTATAGAAAACATCTTTCCATGTTATATAGTTTCTTCTCTACCCTCTTAAAAATGGTATTTCATTGTTGTTTTAATTTGCATTTCTTTTAGACTATTGATGGTGAACTTTTTCATATTTTTATTAATTATTTGTATTTTTTGTAAATTAACTAAATATATTTGCTCATTTAAAAATCAATATGTTCTTTTTGGGGGGATGCTATTGTAAAAGGAATTGCTTCCCTAATTTCTCTCTCAGTGAATCTATTATTTGTGTATAAAAAGGCTATTGTTTTTTGAGTGTTGACCTTATATCCAGCTACTCTACTGAATCTGCCAATTAAGTCTAGAAGTCTTTTGGCAGAGTATTTTGGGTCTTCTATGTAAAGTATCATATCATCAGCAAATAATGGCAGTTTAACTTCTTCCTTTCCTATCTTTATTTCTTTTCTTTCTCTTTTCTAATTGCTATGGCTAAAGTTTCCAGAACAGTACGGAACAGGAGTGGTGATAGTGGACATCCTTGTCTTGTTCCTGATTTTAGCGTGAAAGATTTCAGTTTTTAACCATTTAGTATGATGTTGGCTGTTGGTTGTTCATAGATAGCCTTAATCAAGTTGAGATAAAGACTTTCTATGCCAATTTTCTGTAGGATTTTTATCATGAATGGGGGTTGGATTTTGTCGAATGCCTTTTCTGCATCTATTGAGATGATCATATGATTTTTGTCCTTGGCTCTGTTAATATGGTGTATTACATTTATTGATTTACGAATGTTGAACCATCCTTGCATCCCTGGGATAAATCCGACTTGGTCAGGGTGTATGAT
>NW_004624739.1:3740616-3759932 GCF_000247695.1 Heterocephalus glaber
ATGAGCTAGCATGTGGTCTGTTTTGGAGAATGACCCGTGTGCAGCTGAAAAGAATGTGTATTCTGATTTTGTGGGGCAGAACACTCTGTAAACATCTATTAAGTCCATTTGTTCAATAGCTTGGTTCAGTTCTAGAATTTCATTGTTAATTTTTTGTGTAGATGATCTGTCTATTTGTGATAATGGGGTATTGAGGTCCCCCACTACAATTGTATTAATGTTTATTTGGTTTTTCATGTCCATTAATATTTGTTTTGTATAGTTGGGGACATTGGATTTTGGTGCATATATATTTATGATTGTCATCTCTTCCTCTTTGACTGTTCCCTTCACAAGGGTGGAATGACCATCTTTGTCTCCCTTTAATTAGTTTTAGTTTGAAATCTACTTTGTCTGCAAATAAGATTGCTACCCCTACTTTTGAATGAAATATCTAGGAATCAATCTAATAAAAGAAGCAAAAGACCTCTATAGTGAAAACTACAGCACTCTGAAAAAGGAGATAGAGGAGGATATAAGAAAATGGAAAGACAACCTTTGTTCCTGGGTAGGAAGAACCAATATAGTGAAAATGACCATATTTCCAAAACTACTATACAGATTTAATGCAATGCCGATTGAAATTCCAATAATACTTCACAGAACTAGAGAAAACAATCCAAAAATTCCTTTGGAACCAGAGAGACCTAGAATAGCAAAAGCAATTCCAGGCAACAGAGACATGGCTGGGGGTATTCCAATCCCTAATTTGAAACTATACTACAAAGCTACTGTGATAAAAACAGTATGGTACTGGCAAAGAAATAGACCCGAGGATCAGTGAAATAGATTAGAAGATGCAGAAACAACTTCAGACATACTCAGCCACTTCATCTTTGACAAAGGAGCCAACTATCCTCACTGTAGGAAAGATAGGCTATTTAATAAATGGTGTTGGAAAAACTGGATTTCAACCTGCCAAAGATTAAAACCAGACCCATATCTATCGTCATGCACTAAACTAAGATCAAAGTGGATTAAAGATCTAAATATTAAAACAGAAACACTAAACTTGGTGGAAGATAAGTTAGGTAGAACTCTTGAAGACATTGGCATAGGAAAAGACTTTAGGAACAAAATCTCAGTAGCATGGGAACTAGCACAGAGAGTCAACAACTGGGATCTCATCTTATTAAAAAGCTTCTGCACTGCAAGAGAAACCACCAACAGAGCTTAGAGACAACCTACAATGTGGGAAAAAAGTTTTTAGCAGCTGTACCTCAGACAAGGGTCTACTATCTAGAATATATAAAAAATTGAAAAAAACTAGACCCCCTCAAAGTCAAAGACCCAATTCAAAAATGGGCATCTGAAATGAACAGACATTTCTCAGACAAAGAAGTAAAAGCAGCAAATAAATATATGAAAAAATGTTCAACGTCACTGGTCATTGAAGAGATGCAGATGAAAACAACACTGAGATTCCACCTCACCCCAGAAAGAATGGCTGCTATCAAGAAATCAACAAATAATAAATGCTGGCAGGGGTGTGAGGAGAAAGGAACCCTTCTCCATTGTTAGTAGGAGTGCAGACTGGTGCAACCACTGTGGAAATCAGTATGGAGATACCTCAGAGAACAAGGGCTAGAGGTCCCATTTGACCCAGCTATTCCCCTGCTGGGTATCTTCCCCCCAAAATTAAAAGAATCGGGCTGGGGCTTTAGCTCAGTGGTTTTGCCACCTGCTGGGCAAGCGCAAGGACCTGAGTTCGATCTCTGGTACCAAAAAAAAATTTAAAAGAATCATACCACAGCAATATATGTGCACCCATGTTTATAGCGGCACAGTTTGTAATAGCTAAAGCTTGGAAATAGCCCAAGTGCCCATCAACTGGAAACTGGATAAAGATGATGTGGTTTTCTTTTTAATAAAACGGAGTACTACTCAGCCATAAAAAATGAGAAATTAGAGACATTTATAGGTAAGTGGATGCACATTGAGGAGATACTCTTAAGTGAAATAAATAGGACACACGTGTGTAAATACCAAATCGTTTCTCTAGTGTGAGAAAGTGAAAGTGTAATTAAGGATTAAAATGATTAAAATGAATAATTGATAATTTGAAATAGGAAGAAAAGGTTCAAAGGGGTAGGGGTAGCAGGAGGGGAAGGGGAGAGATCAGAGTTACAGGCTGGAATCTGGAAAAAATCCATATATAGATTGTGTTTAAAACTATAGGAAGAGATGAAGATAGAGACTAGGCTGGAGCTCATCAGTGAGTTGGGAAGGAAGTCACTGAGATCAAAGGAGAGAAACGTGTGTTTCCGGAAGAAGCACATACAACTATGTACAGTATGCAATACTCAATAGTGAGATAGACGACTGTTACTGTTTTAGGTACTTATCATAGCATGCTGTGCTTTTCATCCTTTAAAGCATAATCCTACTTACATAAAAGAGCTTACTGTAAAACAGTGTGCTGCTATGCCAGTGGTAGCCTCACATATCTCGTGTTTAACTGCGTATTTGTATAATATCAAGGCCATCATAGATGATTGACGTATACCTTCTCAGTTTGCACTTAGAAGTTGGCACTCTGTGTGGTACTTTGTGATACACACGGATGAAATTACCTAATAACATATTTCTCAGATTGTATTTCTATCATGTGTCACATGACTATATTGAAATTTAAATTTTAAAAATTTGGCTTATGTGGAGTCTACTAGCTAATTAGAATTTTTTTCCAGACCACTGTTTGTTCAGTATTAGTTTTGAAAATCTTTTTAAAACAAATCACATCCTTTGCTGTCTTGTTAATGCTTGCAATTTTTTAAAAATTATATGGAAAAATGTTTAGTACTTTTTAGTTTTGCTTTGCTTGAGTTCTACGATATTTGAATATTATTGTACTATTTCCCCTGCATTGTTTTTCTGTGAATAATTTTAACTTTTGTATATGTGTGTTTAGTGGATGGTAATAAAGTTATACATTTTAAAAATTTAAAAAATCAGTATGTTCTTTTTCTTTACTTAACATTCATTACACTTATTGTCTAAGTACTTCCTTCTCACTTACCATTTGTGTAATTGATTTAGAAAATAAATTGTAAAATGTTCTCTTTAGAAAGGATAACAAAGGGAATCTAATCTTTGATTCATCAATGAATCCTATTTTTTCCTTTCTATAGCCTTTTTTTACTACTTTTCTCTTACCAAATCTTAACCTATCCATTTACTAAAATATTTTGTTCTCTGCTCATGATAAAGAAGCATAGGATATAATCAGTGCATTTCATTTGTGCTTAATAAGGAATTATTGATTAATAACCCAAAATAGTAACCACTGATGATATATTGGATATGAGCCTCTAGATAGTTGGAGAGATTTGGATTTTTTGAGAGTTGAACAATTTCCTAGATTTCTGAAATGGTACTTTTATGAGGTAACTGCTTCACCTGTCTTTTTATAACACTATATCTTGATCATGACGTTTTTGCCCAATAAATCTAGGCATAGAGGCTTATATTGGATTCTATTGTTTATATTTCATTTTTTCCAAAATGGTTTTAAGGTGGCTACAATTCTGTTTAGCTTATAGTAGTGAGAATTATACCTTGCTAATAAATGTTGATTAAACCTACTACTTGTAAACCTATCAAATTGAAACACTTATTGAGAAGAAAAATTTAAAAATCCACTTATGAATTTATCCATCTTTTAATGAAAGATTAAAATATGTAATATTTAGATAATTGAATCTTATTAAAAATCTTGACCCTCTCTTGGAAAAAGTGATATGATTTAATATATTCATCGAAAAGAATACATTATTTACTGCAAAGGACCAACATCTAAATCTTTTCCATTCTTCCTCCTTGTTTGTATATAATTACTGAGGTGTATCTATTCCAAGTGATAAGGAATCTGACTTGAGTTTCAGAGATGGAGCAATATGATTGCATAAACTGAAACAAATAGTAGGTCACAAGAGCAATATTGGATTTCCGTGTCTCTTGTCTTGAGGACCTTTAGGACCTTTTCTGTTTATGTAGTAAAATCTCTTTATGTGGTACACAAACATTTGGGCATTTATGGCCAACCTTATTTTGTGTTCTGCTTTACTCTTCCTTTCCTCTAGAATTTCTGAGACAAGTTATTGTAAATCATATATATAATTTTGTGGTTTCTGTAAATGAAAATTCAAATTTTACTAGCATCCCACATATAAAAATATAAAAGGATATGAATTATACAATTTCTAAAATGAACAAACAAAAACCCAAAATGGATCAACTTTTAAAAATTGGGCTGTTCCTGGGGATGAGATCTTAGGTGATTATAGAACTAGGTGACTTTAGAGAATTTTCAACTTTCCTTTTAGTTTGTTATGACCACCGCCAAATAGAAGGATTGCACGAAACAGCTTTGAATGATATATTAAACCCTTAACAACAATTCTCTTACTCTGGTCTTGATTTCTTTTGAGCTGTAGTTTCCTAAGACAAGCACATTTCCTGACAGCCAGGCCAATCAATTGTTTTTTAATTTTTAAGCCTAGATCTTGTTGCTTTAAAGAGTTTGTCAATATTAGCTAGTATAAAATGACTCATTTAATGGTACTTTGTATTTCATTCATGTATTTTAAAAAATGAATCTTTTTCTTTGGTATGTGAGAGTTGAAAGGATCTCAGGTTATTTTACAGATGAGGAAACTAAAGTACTGTTGTGTTAAGTGACTTGTGTAAGATTACATAGCCTGTTAACTACAGAAATACTTACTTATGTAACTTAGATTACACACATTTTATTTAAGGTTAAGGCTTTCTGTCTCTTGCCCTTACTGGTTTAACTTCCTTGCCAAGCAATGCAAAATAACAGTTTTTATATACTATATTGTTTGATAGAAAATGATTTTAAAACTCAGAATTATGAAAAAGAGAACCTTTCCTAAAGAATTTGGTGTAATGATTTAAGAGTTGCCAGTCTTCCCCACAAATTGTGCTCATGCAGTGGTTTCTCTTGTCTACATACTGAACTGTGAGGATTTTTCATGTAGGATAGTCCACTTAAGACTTTCAGCTTTGGATTCTAGGTTAAGGAAAGAGCTCTGCAGGATTCCCTAAACTTTTTCTCATTTTTGACAATTAACAGTTTAATTTCTGGTCAACCTATTTTAGTCAAGGATATTTGACAGTTGTGCTTTTGCCTATTTCACATGCAGAAGTTCAAAGTCAGGTGAAACTAAGCCTATCTGGCCTGGGGAGGGTTATCCTAGAAACAGCAGGTAGGGACAGAAGTTTAACATTTCAGAAATAAGGCCCTAATTTCTAGCAAAGTCTTTGTCACTGCTAGTCAGAAGTAGCCTAATTGCCATTAGGAAAGAATTAATTTCTTAAAAGAGAAAAGTCATAGGGAAAATTTCCTAAGAGCTTTATTATATTCTTTTTCATGAAATTATTTCTGCAACGTATTGATTAATGTCTAACTTTAAGAATTTTATGTAGGCATTTCACCATTATAAATTTGAAATATGGAAAGTCCTTGCAAACATTCTTAGATTGCCTTCTGTCTGTCTGCCTTGTAAAAGATCCTTTTAGTTAAATGGACCATCCTCCTTAAATGATGTCATTAGCTCAGATTGAAAAGACATTGCCTGCAGGGAAATCATTTAATTGAACTGAAGTGCTTTATTTCTGTACATCTTGGAGCAGTTCACTCAGTCTTCAGATTAGATAATTTATATCAGATAATTTTTTCAACTCGGTAGATGATAAAATGTTAAGAAAAGTAATCTCTCTTTCAAGATATTTTGATGTTTCATAGTTTTCCATTTATATCAAACTTAGAATTGATGGTTCTTGAAACATAGACTAAAGACTAAAGTCTTATTTTTCAGATTAAAAAGTATTGTAACTTATTAGACTAAATTATTAATGCATTTGAGTTATATGGGTCAATGGCTTCAAAATGTTTGTGACATATAGAAATGAACCAGCTACTTTTGCTTTTGAGATCTTTTCTACTGCTTTTTTGTGTTTAAGTCAGGATTATTTTTTAAATTAATTTTATTGGTAATTTTTAAAAAATTAATTTTATTGGCACACTTTTGACATACATAAATAATCACATTTGTCATAGGAAATTTGTACCTTTACGTATTATATTTTAATTCTTTTTTCACTTATTCCCCTCCCTTCCTTTCAATCGGTCTTTCCTTCCCCGTTTACAAAACTTTGCTTCTATTGTTTTCCTTCCATTCTTTTTTATTTTCTTTATCCTTATTTCTCCCTTCCCTTCTTCCTCCCCCTTCCCTTGTTCCCCTTCCATTTGTATATTTTCTTCCTACTTCCCAGTATCTGTCATCTATTTTGGTCCTTATTTACCCTTTGGGTTTCTCACACAAGGAAAACATTACAATATTTAAACACATGTGTCCAATTTATTTCATTTAAAAGTATGGTCTCAAGGTGCATCCATTTACCTAAAAATGTCCCAAGTTTATCCTTTCTTATGGCAAAGTAGTACTGCATTGCATATACTACATTTTCTTTATTCATTCATTTGTTGATGAGTACTTAAGTCAGGTTTGTTGAGGTATAGTTTATATATAGTAAAATTCATCCTGTAAGTTTCTAATCTGATGAATTTTGTCACATACATGTATCTGGGTCACCACTACTACAATTATATAATTTAGGACATTTTCATCACCTCAAAGAGTTCTCTGGTGTTCCTTTGGAGTCGGCCTCCTGCTCCCATCTCACCTCTTAACAACCACTGACCTAATTTCTGCTGCTGTAGTTTTGCCTTGTCCAGAAGGTCTCATAAATGGCATATAGTTAGAAAAAGTTTGATGTCTTACACTTGGCATGACACATTTATGATTTATTCCAGGTGCTGCAGGTTTGTGTAGTTTGGTCCATTTAATTGTGGAGGAGTAAGTAGTCCATTGTATGGATGTAGCACAACTTGTGATTCCATTCACATTGTTGGTTGTTCCATTCAGTGTGATTAATATGAATAAAACTACTATAAATGGTTGTGTACAGATCTTTTTGAAGACTTATATTTTCCTTTCTCTTAGGAGTGAGATTGCTGTTTCATATAGAATGTGTATGTTTAACTTTATAAGAGACTCTCAGGCTGTTTTCCATAGTGGGTATACCACTTTGCAGTCCCACTACTTGCTTTGCATCTTTACCAGTGTTTAGTACTGTCCTTTTCATTTTAATTCTTCTAGTAGGCAAGTCAGTGGCTGTTCTACTTTTCATTTCTACTATGTATTTTTTTCTTTCCTTTCTTTCTTTCTTTCCTTCCTTCCTTCCTTCCTTCCTTCCTTCCTTTCTTGTACCGGGGATCGAACTCAGGACCTTGCACTTGTGAGGCAGGTGCCAGAACCACTGAGCTAAATCCCCGGCCCTTCTAACATGTATTTATCTTTATTTTAATCATTAAATCCTGAGAATTTAAAAGCAAAAATAGCCAAAATATAGCATCTACTTGATTATTAGTTGAGTTTGTTTTAAGTATACTAGATTGGTTTGGTTCATGATCCTAAACTTATCATAATCATTTCAGTTTTGAAAAACCTGTATTGAGCTCAGTGTCTAATCACTTTTGGAATTATGAGAAAAAGTCATCATCATTAGATAGTCATGTTCCTAAACATACTACAAGATAAGTGTGTGAAGCAACACATGACTCCTCACCTTTTAGATTTTGCCCTGTTAAGAAATATTTTATTAAATTTCCTTGGAGACTGTACATATGCTGAAATTTTAAAACATTAGGACAATAATTTTTAAAGTCTCAGTGTAAGGTTCAAGAGTTATACCACTGCCAGGTGTGGTGGTGCATGCTTCTAATCCCAGCACTCAGAAGGGTGAGGCAGGCGGATTGCCACGAGTTTAAGGAGACCTTGTCTCAATTTCTATGTATATTTCTTTAAGAAAGACATTTCACCATATTTGACTATTAAAATGTTGATAGTTCTCTACTTTGAAGCTCTCTTCTATCTTAGCACAATAGTGTTGCTATGTTGAAGGTTTATATATAATATGACCACTTAGTCATAATTTTAAGGCCTACACACACACACACACACACACACACACACACACATTTCCAGTTTATCTGCTTAGATTAGCACTGTTTTGAAAGGGGAAAAGTTATTTTACATAAAAATTAAGGGTGGGTGAATGCTGTTCAAAGATTTATTTACAGTTTCTAAACCCTTGATTAACAACTTTATTCTGGATACTTTAAAAACTCAGAAGTGGTAGGATGTTAGTTTCAAAAGCAGATCTGAAATGTAAAATGTTTTATTAAAATAACCAATGCTTTCATTGAGGGAGAAAGTAGTAACAAGTAGAACAGTATATTAAATCACATAATTGAATTATAACTACTAAAAACTTTTCTGTTTCTTCTAAAGTCTGGTTGGTCTTAAATAACAGTACCTCATAGTTTCATGCACCAATATGTTTCGTGACTCATGTAAAATTTACTTGTAAGGTTTTTAAAATTTCATCTTATTAAATTTAGATTATTTAATGGTATGTAACTCTTCTATCATTCATTTGATATGAACCTACCCCAAACCAGTCACAACAACATCCAATTTTCTCCTAGTCTTCAGTTCACTACTAGGTCAGCAAACTTATACAGAGAAGAGGATGAAAGAGAAGACTGGTCCGATACAGGTAATAGGCAGCTTTTTGTATCCAGGTGAGACAGTTCCTTGCTTCCAGACCTAAGTAATTAGGGGGGTATGAATCCTCCAATAATTCAACCAATAAAGGTGTTTAATGATAGAATGAACAGTTAGAGGTGATGATTAATTAGCCTGGGCACTTTGGGCTGGCCAGTGTGCGTGCAGTAGTACATACTGGCCATCAGCTGGTAGGCAAGCAGTCTTGTAAAGGGCTTTCTGCTCTGACACTGGTCATATATCATTGCAGCTGTGCCCTTTGATTACTGGGAGGGCTTGCAGAGTGATTAATAGCCAGGATCAATGTTTCTGCCCAGCACATGACATTTGGTCACAGAGCAACCATATACTTATTCCCCTTTGGCACAACACTTAGGAGGAATGAAGGATGAGACCTGCCAATTTATAGCTGAGGAGCTTCCAGTTTATAAAATGAGTCAACTTTGACTGTACAAAATTATTCCCCATTGAAATAATTAGTGCAGCATTAAACACAATTAGAACTAAAACTACAGGAGCATGCTAGCTGAATTCAAGCCAGTTGACAGATGGTTAAGGCCGATATTTGGCTGCTCATGATGACCAAGAGTTATTATTTTGCCGAGAAAATGAAAAAGCTTGGAAGTGGATAGTGGGTACTTAAAAATATTAGGTAATATGATATAAAAAATACATTGGAATGTTTGACTCTTCATTGTGACACTCTGTAAATGCAGTACAACAATGAAATATCTTTGTGTGAATGATGTTTATTAGTACAGCATGCAGGCATTATTTAAAACAATTGATTACATGAGGACAACTTTAATATGATATTGTCTTATTTAATGACATATGTTGAGTGTCAGCCTAGTTTTACTAATGCTTTTAAACCCTGCTAGAATTAAAGGTTTGTTGACATCAGATATTACGAACTTAACTACATAATAAAAATATTTGGGTTAAATTTTTCTAAAATGTACACCTTCAACCTTGAATCCTTAGATATGTAAATTAAATTTCTGTATGTTGATTATGTCAGCATATATTGCTATAATGAAAAAAAACCTTGTCTTTTAACTTCCCAAATTAAAGTTTCATAAATTAAAAGTCTGTATTTTCTAAGAGAGTAAAACATGTATTGTGATCTTTTGATAATAATATTTAACTAAAAATGATTTATATTGCATTTGAAGTGCTGGCTGTGTTTTTGTAGCATTTAGTTCAGTATTTTATTGTTTCTGAACTAATGTCGGATGTGCTTTTTAGTTGAGTCATTTTCTGTTCATAATTACTTCAAAGAGGCTATGTAGAAAAATTGTCAGGGTCTGTTGAGTATACTCTATAACTTTAAAATTATTTTCAAAGGGCCAGGCATGGTGGCACATGCCTATAATCTTAGCACTCAGGAGGCTGAGTCAAGAGGATTGCCATGAGTTTGAGGCCATCCTGGGCTACGTGGTGAGTTCAGGGCCAGCCTGAGCTACATAGCAAGACCCCTCTGGGAAAAAAATTATCTTTAAAGAGTGTGTAGTGTGCTATTAGTTTGAGAGGAGTGAGAATTTAGGACTTATAAGAAACTACAAGAAATTTGTATGAACAGAATTTCAGTTTTCCAACTTACACATATGATTATAACTAGAATTGCATTCTATGATGATAGTTACATGTAAGTCAATTTTCTTACCTTAGTTTTTTCTAAATCATTAAGTAGAGACCTAAGACTAATACTGTATACTGTTTGCTATTTATATGTCCCTTTACTGTGTTTGGTATTTACATGCCCCTTTATTTGCAGTTAGAAATAAAACCAATTTAAATTCTGACAGTATCACATATTTATATTTCTTAACTTGTAATGTAAGAAAAAAATGCTAATTGTTGTCTGGATTTCTATACTTACTAGCTTTGTTTTCCTAGGTGCTTTCTGGTTTCGCCTGTACCATCTTTTCTTTTTCCTCTTTACCACTGGGAAGATGAGGGATAGAAGAGTTCTTTGCTCATGCAAATCATAGCCGGTGACATAGATGTTAGAAGAAACCGTGACTTTCTTCTAATTATCTGTTGACTGATCTTGTACTGTAACTTTGTAACAATATAAAATGATTACTATCAGCTTTTATGAAATTTTAATAAAATATCTTTAACAGCATTTTATAAATATTCAGACCTATTTTCTTTTTTGTTACTACAAGCTATGGTAATTTTGTTCTTATATATCCGCACATTTCTTATTAACCTTCTCTTTTACTGATAGCATAAATTTGTGAGTTGGTGGGGGTTTAAAAAGAAGAGGATAAAAGTCATTTGTGGTTGTGAATTAGAGTAAAATTCTGAAATCAGTCTTGAGAAAGGAACTTGCTTTCATTCTTACTTACATTCTGATATGAGATGGCTGGACACTGTGTACATGAAAACTAAAAATAACCTCAATTGATTACTTCCAGGCTTTGAGTTCCTGTTCTTACCTCAGTTCCTGTCCCATGTGGATATGTAAATGTTCAAATGATTAAAAATTAATTAGTTATGGGGAAGAGGTGTGATGTGTTGGGTTCATCACATATTAGATAGCTGCTGCCCAGAACTGAATGACCTGTAGAAGGGGCGGGGGAGATAGGTTTTCTTATAGACTGAGATAACTTGCACACTGGAGAGGTCATGACCCTGCTGTAGCAAGGGCATCTGCTTATTATAATTGAGAAGTTTGTCCTTCACATGTGCACATGCACTCATCACCCGCGGAGGTGGCCAGACTCCCTTCTGCTTTGGCTCCCTGCCCTATCTGTTACTCTGCCTGGAGTGCTGTTCCCCACTTGCTTCTACCTCCCCACTTGATGTGACCCACTCTTATATTCCTCAGTTCAGTGAACTGGTCACTGTCCAAAGAGGTCTTTCCAGGCCACCCTTTCTAAAGTAGTCCTCTAATTGCTGTTATTCTGTGTCCCACTAGACTGTTTTATGTTCTCCACTGTTGGAAACTACTTTATACAATTTTTTTAAAAATTAGTTTTTCCTCCCTGTAATGTAATTTTTGTGAGATTAAAAATCTTGCTTGTCTTATTCAGCACTATATTGCCAGTTCTAGAATAGTGGGTCTTTAATGACTATTAGCTCAATGAATGGAATTAACTTTTCAATATTCACTTTTAATCTCAGTTAAAAAGAAGAAAAAATTTCCCCCAGATCTTAATACTTTTTGTCAGAAGAGTGTGTATATGGTATGACCAGTACAGCACTTAGACTCAGGCAAGAGGGGCCCCTACTTTGGGTGCTGTACTTTATAGGGCTTTGATAGGCCCTCCTGCCCCACCAGTCCAGTCCTGGGGGTGGTGCCAGGGTGCCTGACTCATCTCTGCAACTCAATTCACCTTACCTCCTAGGGTCTAATAGACTGACTTCTGGGTTCCCGGGGTCCCAGGGTGGCTCTAAGCTTGCTCCTAAGGACTGTGTGGGCTGCTTCTATGGGAGGTGAACCATATTACTAGAGTGTGCATCCATGGGCATAGGAAGTAGCTATGGGTTGTGTACAAGGGACTGTAGACAGACCATGGTTGGTTAAACGTGTACATGGCTCTTGAAGTTTGGGATGTCTAAGAGTTGTAGAACTCTTAGAGTCTAAGATACTAAATTTGAGCTTAGTCTTCCACATTATTATGATGATACATATTAGTCAAATTTGGAGGATAAGAGCATGTTTTAGTTAACAATTTTAAAGCTTGATATATAACTACTTAATACTTAGATATATGCTATATAGGCATCCATTTGTTTGTTTTTTTCCTAGCCCAACAGATGCCTAAAGGAAGCTTTGAATGTTGTACTTAAAGCTTAGCTTCCTTAGAATCCTAAAGACATAATCCTTTTTCTGGTATTTGGGTATATTGAAAGTGTTTAGCAGGTTATTACTGAAGATCAAAACTATTGCTTTACCTCATAAGCACAAAAATAACAATTTAGTTTTGCATCAGCAC
Source organism: Heterocephalus glaber (assembly GCF_000247695.1). Next base: position 3,753,260 of record NW_004624739.1, read on the forward strand.
TTCATTTTGAAAAATTTCATATATCCTGCAAAGAAATGGAAGATTTTTATAGTGAACAGATTTAATCATTAACATTTTCCTGTCCTTTATCACATCAGTTTTTCGTCCCTCCATGCATTAACTCATCTTATTTTTTTGATGCATTTCAAAGTAAATTGCTGACACCAGTATACTTCCCCTAAATACTTAAGGATGAGAATTTATTTTTAATGAGAGGGAAAACCTCATGTTTAATGCTTTTAAAGTAATTTTCCCCTATAATTTGACAATGTTTATTATGTTCACTCTTCAACAGTGAGTCTGAACTTCTACCATGTATTAGTCTTCTTCAGAAGATGCCTATGTTGATAATTATTTGTTGTGATTTCATGTAGCACATGGTAATTTAAATCCAGTTTTTTCAGGTAAATAAGACTTTGAAAATATAAAGATGAATAGGAATGATTCTTTTCCTTCAGAAACAAATTCTGGTTGAGGGGGCATGCACAGCAATGTGGAGAATTAGAATATAGAATATATCAACAGTTAAAAGTTCCCTAACAGAAACCCTAACAGCTAAAAATTTGCTGTAAAATTGATTCATCAACTAGTGTAGTAGCAGGTAAATATGCAGATATCTTCGCAAGGAGCAGTGGCACTCAGGTTGGCATTGCACTTCCATCTTCTTTTGGCAGTTATGTGGAATTTTTACTAATGTGAATTGGAGCTATATGCAGAGTATGCACATATGCCTTTTTTCAGAAAGACTTAATCACTAGAGAAAAAGAACCCCACAAAACATTTTCTTCTGGGTTTTAGATGCACCCTATTCTATGTTAGAGATTGTTTTATACAGTATAAAAGGATAGCATTTATATTGATTGTATATTGGTGAGTTACAAGCTTCATCTTGGTCTTTTTTTGATACTGGGAATTGAACCTAAGGCCTTTGTACTGAGCTTACATCCCCAGCCCTTTGAGCCCTTTCTAACTTTTTATTTTGTGATAGGGTCATATTAAGTTGCAGAGTTGCCCAGGCTGGACTGGAATCTCCTGCCTCAGCCTCCCAGAGTGTTGAGATTATGTGCCACCATGCCTGGGTTGAGATTATATGTGCCACCATGCCTGGGTTGGTCTTATTTTATTACAAGTTCATCTGTTGGCAGTGATTTAGGAGACTTTATAACCATATGTCTTTTGTTGTGCTAAGGACAAGCCAGCAACAACTCTAGTTATCTTGTAAAATAAGCATTGGTAAATAAAGTTAACATAATAAAAATTTCATTACAATTAGCTCTGTAAGCTTTGAATTGTGTAATTAAATCCTTAATACATTACAGCCTCAGACCCAAATAATAGCCTTTTGCACTGTTTCAGCCATGATTCTTTTATGTGGTATGTTGGATGGGAACAAATTGGGGAAAATACTGAGCCTAGAGGTTAGGTATTATTCTGCTCGTGAGAATAAATTTTGCCCTTTGAACATTTAGAAGTTAGCAAAGGTGATCTCAATTTACTTTTGTTTTATATATGGAGAAATTATGATTGAAAGGGCTTTATATTTGTAAGTGTCTAGGCTGGCAAACCATGGCCTGTCACCTGTTTTTGTATAGTGTGTAAGCAAAGAATAATTTTTATTTTTAATTTTAGTTTTTATTTTTTATTGTCTGGAGATCAAATTTAGGGCTTCACACATGCTAGGCAAATGCCTCAGTTTTTACCTTTTTAATGATTAAAAAAAGCCAAAAGAATAATCTTTTATGGCACATAAACATACTATGAAATTCAAATTTTAGTGCCCATAAATAAGTTTTATTGGGATATAACCATACTCATCTGTTTACATATAGTCTGTGGCTGCTTTCAAGCTACAAATATGGAATTGAATGGACATGCCAGCGTCTGTCCAGTAAAGCCCAAAATATTCACTTTCTATCCCTGGTATAAGATAGTCCCTGCACAAGAATGAAAATTATTTAGATCATTGAAAACCAATTGAATGATTTTGAAAGAGGAGTATTAATTAAACTAAACAGAATATCTACCACAATACTAATAGCAGCAGCTAACACTTATTGAGTATTTTCTCTGGGCCTAATAATCTTCAAGATACTAGATACGTACTGACTCATTTAATCGACATGACTATGAGCTACTAGTTTATCCTATTTTATAGGAATCAGCACAGAGAAGTTAAGCAGATTGTTCAAAGTCAGGGCTAAAAGTCAGCTGTCTTTCAAGTTTATCTCAATGGTTTACTCATAAGTAGGTACCTTGTAAGTACCTTCCATTGAATATATTATATTTATTGAGAGGTAAAGATATAAATTGAACATCCCAAATCTGAAAATCCAAAATGTTTCAAAATCTGAAACTCTTTGAGTACTGACATAATGCCAAAAGTTAAAAATTCCACATAGTGAAACTTTGTTTCATGTATAAATCATTAAAAATATTGTGTGTAATTACCTTTAGTCTCTGTGTATATGAAACATAAATTAGGTCTCAAGACACTTCACTATGTGCATGCAAATATTCAAAAATCTGAAATCCTAATTTTTCCTGGTTCTAATAAGGGATATTCAACATGTATCTTCCTTTACTTATTCTCACCTAGGGCACTTCTAGGCTATAATATTTTTATATTTATAATAGCTTAATGGGTACAATTTCTTTAACTTCAAATTGAAATTATTTTAATTTTTTTGTAATTAGTTTATTGGATTATTGAACAGTAGGTCCTCCAGTCTTAAAACACAAAGTACTTTTATTAAAAGCAGACTTCAGGTTTAGTTTCTGTTGTTTCTATCTAATTTATGACCAATCCAATAGTTTTTCCTCTAATTTTTTTTACCATATTATGAAACTTCCCTGATCAAAATCCTGCAGTAATTTCCTATTTCCTCAAAATCCAATTTCCAATTTCCTACACGGCTGACTTAGATTCTGCACAGTGTGTCTGCTTCCCATTTTCATGTGATGCTATGCTTCCTTTCCCTTACTGTGCTGTAGCTACGCTGGTCTTATTTAGATCCTTGAACAAACTAAATGTTTTCCTGCTTTTGTCCATGCTGATTTTTTCCAAACCCATTCTTACTCTTGTCCTTTCTCCACATTGTTTAGGCCTCAGTATCTGCCATCTCCTTAGGGCCTCCTTGAGCACCCTTTCTAAACTTGACCCCTCTCTCCCCTGCCCTATTTCCCGTCCTTGTTTGTTTCCTTCATAGCACTTAGCACAGTTTGTCTTCTTTGTGTTTTTGGTTGCTTTTCTTACTGTATTGTGAGCTCCACAAGAGAAGGGACCATGAGCCTTGTTTATCATTGTAATCCTAGTGCCCAGCACAGTACCCAACATGTAACAGGACTTTAGTAAACATCTGTGAAATATATGAATGAAAGTGTTCTACTTTTAGTACTACTGTTTTAGTGTGAGAACTCACCACAAAGACATACTGTAGGTGTTTATTGAACTAAAAAGGCTGTCAAATTTCTTCTGTGTTCCTAATTCCATCCACCAGATTGATTTTATGAAATACTACATTGATAGAATCATTTGCTTCCTCAAGATCCTACAATAGTGGTAGATTGCCTATTGAATCAAGTTCAAATCCCTTTGCTTGTTTTTTTTTTAAAGGTAATCTCTAGGTCTTTGATCCATTTAATTTTATTTTAGTACAAGGTGAGAGATAGTCCGTGTCCTGCTCTCCTTTTGTAGTAGTGGAGATTGATCCCAGTGTCCTCTCATTGGGCAGCCCTTCTTTTTTTTTTTTTTTTGAGACAGAATCTTGCTAAATTGTTGCATTGCCCAGGTTGGGCTCTAACATGTAATCCTCCTACCTCGGCCTCCCTGAATGCTGGGATGATAGGTGTGTGCTATCATACCCAGCTATCTATGCCTCTCATTTGATAAATCTAGAAATATTAAATCATCTAGGAACCTACAGTGAAATTTAGGGGGCAATAGCAGTAGCCCTTTGATTTATAATCTATTTTTTTAAATCAAGGATGGTGATGCTATTGTTATTTTAATTGCACAGTTTTTCTAGATAGATAGATGGATATACTGTACCTGGTTGCTAGGTGGTTGCAAACATTTATCTATACACACATACATAAATATCAAATCATGTTTGCAGAGCCAAGAATTAGCCATTTTTCTTCTGATTTGTTTGTCATATTTTGTCTAATTTTCAGTTTTTTCATTTAATATTTGACATCTTCATTTATTAAAAATAAAGGCTAAAGTGCTGTGGGTATATCTCAGAGGTAGAGCATGTACTTAGTGTGTAAAAGACCCTGAGTTCAATCTCTAGCACCAAAAAAGGGCTGGAAACATAATCATTTGCAATCCTGAGGGAAATAATTCCGCAAAAATCAGGTTTAGACCTAGTAAATGCTAAAACTAGCAAGTGAAACCTTGGAGAAAAGGATATTTACATCATCTCAAAGGATCTCCCCATAAGATATTTGTTATCTATAAAGTGAAAAATAATAATGTGACAATGGAAAAACGAGGCAGTTACTGCCTTAAACAGGTCATATATATTAACATTATCAGTGGTGGGACAAATTGACATAGTGATATTGATGCCCTGAGCCATAATAATGGGATAAGCTTTGTAAAAAGTATTCTTTTTGCCTTTATAGTTTTGAAATTCCTTAGAATAAAAATTCAGACCTTATATCTTTAATGTCTGAATCAACAAATAAATTATAGTGCTAACAAGTCACCTTCAATGTGACTACTTATTTTCTTTTTTTTGAGATTTTCATGGAAAATCTTGATAATTTTGATTTTATTATTGTAACTAAAAGCACAAAAAGTCTTTATCAATGACAGTAAATACTCAGAATTATTAAAAGATAGATGAAAATATTTGTTAAAACCTTGAGGTCTCAGATTTAAAGATAACATTTTCTTCAGAACATGTAAAACTTTAGTTGGTCAATGACACTCTGAAACACTAATGTCTGACTATCAGGTTAGTTCAATGAAGACATATTCTTAGTGAGGCTAGCGTGACATGTTGGAAATTCTGTGGGTGTTAATTTGGTTCTGGATATTCATCTAACATTGATAAATTGAATTATAAGCTTATTATTTTGGTATTTGGGTATCTAAGCATACGAAAAGTTTTTGAAAGAATTTATAAATTGCTTTCCTTTGAAACTTTTGGTTACTGTATTATCATTTTTAAAAACATTACTGTTTCTAATTATTTCAGTTGCACCTAAAAGCGTAAGCTGTTTGTGAGCATCCCTAGGATTTAAAAAATAAGTCAACCATTAGCTTCTCTAGAATTAGTTGTGCAGCATTTGTGTGTGCATTATGCACATGTGTGCACACACATTTTACATATAAGTTTATATATGGGGGAGAATATTAATCATATGTCCAGTGTCTTAAGGAGTTTAATTAGGAGGTTCAAAGACAACTAGCAATAGACCTAAAAGATTTCAACACAAGTATGTACTTTGTATGATAGATGTGCTTTTAAAAAGTTATGCATGAGTTGAACTTTGCAGTATCATAATGTAAAAGTACCAGCGAAATACCACTATTTCAAAGTGGGATGAAATAGCATTGGTAACTATGGCCTCTGAGTGGTTTTTATGGTTCAAATTTATTTTTCTTAGCTGCTGGAAAACTTGACTACTTCTCTAATGTTCTACATGTTCTTGACATGAACAGATCACCTATCTTTTTATTCACTCTGTGCATCAGCTTCCTTCAGTAAGCCTGATTAGAGCCAGTTATCTTGTAGGACTTGGTGATGTGTAGATTTCTTTTTATAGAAAATTCAACTGACTAGCAAGTTCCTTTCTTAGTATCTGAAAAAGCAATTACATTTTAAGATTACATTCTTAAAATACACAGCATACCATCTAAGACATTTTTGCATTGCGTTGGAGATACCACGCTAAATTTTCAAATACTAGTTATCATTTTAACATATTATCATTCATTTTCAATATTACATATGAATTATTACTAAGTAAGGTTAAAATTACTAGATTTTTATTTATTTATTTTGTACCGGGGATTGAACTCGGGTCCTTGTGCTTGTGCAGTGGCCGGCAAAACCACTGAGCTAAATCCCTAGCTATTACTAGATTTTTAAATTGTGGTATTGGCTTTTAGTTGTTTTGAAAACTAAGTGTTGCATTAAAGTATAATTTGATATGGAATAGCAAATGTTACAAGTGTTGAATTAGAAAGTAAACTGGAAATGGCTTTTCCTCTCTGACTGTTCCTTCTCTCCACCCCTTCACTTCTGCTTCTATTTTTAAAGACTGATTATCTTTTCCTGGCTCCACTCTCTCCCATTTTATTCCTTAATTACTACAACTGGCTTCTGCCCCATACTGCTCCTTCCCTGAAATTTCAGGAAGATCATCATAGCTTCCAAATTTTCATAATCGGTAAACAATTTATAGTATTTCTCTTTCTTGACCTTTCTGAAGCAAATACTACTATTGACTATTGACTAATTTCTCCTCTAAAGTTACTGACTTATTTCTCCTCTAAAATTCTGTACACATTTGGTTTCTTGTCACATGGTTCTCTCTTGATCATTTTTTATGGTCCTTGGGACCTTCCTTGGGACTCCTCAGGAAGAATAAAACATAAGACTTAATATCTTGGTAATATTCCACCTAAGTTCAATGTATGTATGTGTGTGTGTATGTATAT
>NW_004624739.1:3763947-3779077 GCF_000247695.1 Heterocephalus glaber
AAATTCATTTGGAACAAGAAGAGACCCAGAATAGCAAAAGCAATTCTAGGTAACAGAGACATGGCAGGGGGTATCACAATCCCCAACCTGCAACTATATATAATTTATGTACATTAAAGAATCGTTTATATTGTTTTTAAAAAATATGTCTCATTCCTTATCTTGGATTAGGAAACGGTTCATCTCTAGGACTATTCTTTACTCTTAATTTGACATGAATTTGCATTTTCTTTTCCTTCAGCTAGCCTCAGTTAATTTCTGGGTTGAAATAACTCTGTTAAGGAAATTTTTGTCGGGCCTTTGAGTAAAAGTATTTTCCTTAATAGAGATTTGTCATATCATCAAATTGCTTGGGATGAGTAAACTTTTTTATTTTATAACTTTTTAACAGCTGTGTCTATTAGCACAGAGTACTTTATAATATTGGTTATCACTTTTCAGTGTATTTTGTCCACTCAAATCTTTGTTTTAAGCATTAAGATGCTTTTTTTGGAGATTTTTTTCAAATGTAGATCTTTGAATTAGCTGAGATCAGTCACATTTACTTCACACCTAAGAATTCTCCAAATGATTCTCTAGGAGTTTTTTCTTGGCCAACACACTTCTATTTATCTTTATTTTAAAGATTAGCAACAATACATGCTGTATAAACAAGCATTCTAGAATCAGCCAGAAGACTCCTTCAAAACAAAAATAGATACATATTTCCTGATTAGAGGGAGCTCAATAAATCAGGTGACTGGAGTTGGGAAGGGTTGGTGGTGAGCCTTTTGTAAACTTTTGGGTTTCTGAATGTTAATTTAAGTTTCCTTTTTAAAGGGCCAGTGTTTGTAGAGCTTTTCCTGTCAACAATATCCTGTGTCAATTGTCAGGCCATGTTTGGCATGTGGAGATGTATTAATCTGCCATACCAAGCACTGTAAGAGGCTAGAATAAATAGTGGCCTCAAGCAGATGAAGAGGGATTAACTGTGTGGATTGAGCAAACTCTTCAATCATAGAACCAGTGATTTTACAAAGGATTAGCTGCTGCTTTTACAAATATTGATTACTGATTTGCTACTCAGAATGGAGATGACACAACTTGGGCACTTGCTGTGTAGTGCGCTATGTGAAGTGTACATTATTCATATTAATGGATTTGTCAGAGGCATTATAGAAATTGACAGATTTATTATAGTAGCAGTTGCTAGAACTGTTGTGGTTAAGGTGGTGTCAGCGTATCTATTAAAACTTCAAGATTTTAGAAGTTTATGTCATGCTATAAAATTCATTTCCCAGGTGGAATTTGGAATACCAGTTATAACCTGGCACAATTTTTATGCATATTTTTATATGAGTTTGAAGACATTTTAGTTGAAATAGAGCAAAAAACCCCACAATATTTTGTTATATTTTTGTAATATAGGTTGGATAGCTTTTATCCAAAATACTTGGAGCCAGAATAGTTTCTGATTTCAGATTTTTAAGATTTGGAATATTTGCACATAAATAATGAAATATTTTGCAGCAGCAACCCAGGTATAAACACAAAATTAATTTATATTTCACATACACATTATACATACAGCTGAAAACTAATTTTATATAATATTTTTTACTGCACCTGTGTTTTGAGGTCAAGTTTGGAAATTTTCCACTTATGGTGTCATAGCACTCAAAAGTTTAGGATTTTGGAGCATTTCAGATTTTGGATTTTCACATTAAGGATCCTCAACCTATGTCAATAATTTAAATTCATTTCATTAAAAAAATTAAAATAACACTAAAATCAGTAGTAAATAAGAGTTATCTATATCAGAAAAAAATGCATTCCTTTAATCTTTTAAAGAGGCTATTTTTCTTGCAGATGTTTTCATTGTTGCAATAGGAAGGATTTTCAGAGGGTTAAGTTATAACTTGAAGGATGAGCTGGAAGCTTTTTAGCAATTATGGTGGTGAAGGGATGGATGTGTGGAGAAAACAAAAGAAGTAGCACATTCCAGGCAGAATGGAACTTGTGTGGATGCTGGGGCTTGGCCTATGTGAAGAATAGCTAGGTATGTGAACATTTTCAAGTAGTGTCTTCATATTAGCTGGGCAGATTGTTTTTAAATTGTATTATTGTACTATCAAAGTATACTTATATTGTTCAGTCCTCTATATTTATGGATAGAGTTTTCTAGCTATGATTTTAATAATATAAATTGACAATTTAAATTACTTAAAAGGCTGTTTTTTTGTTTAAAAGTTGTATTACATAAATTTGGGGGGGGGGTACCAGGGATCAAACTCATGACCTTGCCCTTGGAAGGGAAGCACAGTGCTACTGAGCTAAATCCCCAGCCCTAAAATTTTAAACATACTTTAATATGTGCTCATAACAGAAAAGATATAACCTTTGTCCCCCCAAAAAACCACTCCCTAGAAGAGTTGCTAACAGTTTTGAGTATGTCTTTCCAGGTTTTTTTCCTGAGTTTCATTAACATACACTGTATGTGCTAGAAAAATATGCCACTCAGATTTTTTAAAATTAAAAAAGTGGTGTATTGCTGTATACATCCTATTGCTTGCATTTTTCACTCAGGTATCACGGATGCCTTTCTACATCAGTATGTATCTTTCTACTATTTCTCTAGCTTTATTGTATTGAAAAATGGTTTTATAATATTTCTCTGCTGTGTAGCTTAAGATTAGAGGCATGTGCCACCAAGCCTAGCTAACATTTTTTCCTCATGCTATTGGCCTCTGTATGTTTTGTGAATTACTTGATTCATATTCTTTACTGTTTTTCTGTTGAGCTATTTTTCTTTTTCTTATTGATTTACAGGGGTTCATTATCTACTGTGATAGCCATGCAAATTTTTTCTTCCATAAACATTCCTGAAAAGGTCATCATTTGACAAGTTGGTGACTTTAGTAGTTCTCATCCTTGTATGGGATTGTAATATCAAACCTGATTTCTTTGGTCAGTAAAAGATAAGTAGACCAAGCATCAAATTTCCATAATTTAAACTTGTCTGAGGGGTTTGCAAGAGTTATTTCTTTTTTCTATCTTCTTTTTTTTATGTTTTCAAAAGTACATTAGAGCCATGAGTATGTATGTGATTTAAGGCTATATAGATGAAGGGGACTTAATTGAAATACCTGTTACTTTACTAATAAGATCATACATGACTTCCATAACTTATTTTTCAGTGAGAACATACATCATGCTCTGTCTGGACATGATTCAATTATAGCTGAATTCTTAGAAAAAGATGAATTGGACTATCTTATCATAAGATATTCCATCCTGGATTGATTTGAAATAAATCGCTGTATCATTTATTCATATGGAATTCGAGTGGAATGCATATACTTTGGATTTCAAGTCTTCTCTGTGTTTTTAAGAGGTTATTATATACGGTATTTCAGGTATTCATAAGCAGATTGTAGATTCAAAGTTTAGACTTTTTTCTTGCTTTAACTTCCCCCAGGTAACTGCCAGTGTCTTACTGTAGAGAGCCTGCACAGAGCTGCCTATGGTGTGATGTTCAGGTGTGCCCACGGACACTATTTACATGCAGTTGCATTATTTGTTACATGTTGTTAGCAAACATTTTATTCCATTTAATACTCAATGAGATTTTTTTCAAATTTTTAATTTTGACATTTCTCACTTAACTAAAAAAGTTAAACCAGTGGTGAAATTGTTTTGGGAATGACAATTCTTGAATGAGAGAGAAGGAGATCATAGATAATGGGGCCATATGAGCTCTGTGAGCCCTGGGGTGAGATAGTCCACCGAGCGAATACATCATTATTGCATTGCTTTCTAATGTCTCACTCATAGTAAATAAATAGATACATAGTTTAAAATTATACAACAATCGTATGGCTAAAATGAGCACATTTTGTAACTACATGTTCTGTCTTCACTTTTTCCTGTTTTAGTATATTTCTTCATGTTGGTTGTTACAAAGTTTAAAAGTGAATTGGAGTGCATTAACTGTGAAAATAGATATTAGGGTGGGAAGTAAGTATAAGGATGTCTTCTTTACCCCTCTGTTCTGACAGTCCTTTACTGCTGTCTTGCCTCTCATCCATCTCTTTCCTTGTTAGTTCCTACAATTTTGTCTTCAGCAGGGAACAGCTCCTAATCAGGAGCTTCTCAAAGGCAAGGGCTGTAACTGGATCCCTTAACCTATCATAGTGCCTGGCACATTTTGGGTGCTCAGTAAAGGTTTGATGACTGAATAAACAGATGTATGCAACTGGATGCTGAATACTAGTTTTTATTAATGGCAGTTGCTCTCAAGACTACTTTGAAAGATGTATGTATTAAATGTTTATGAAATGATTTTAATGACTCAAAAGTTATATAATTTATTAATAAAAATCATCCATATGATTATTTGGTGTGCATAGAAGGGTGTGTCTGGCATTCTGTTTTCATTGTCGTGTTGATTACAGAACTACATTTTATGTTCCTTTGGTTTTTTATTTAACATTATCTTAAAGCATATTTTACAAATCCTATAAACAAATATTAGATCAGTCTCTTAAAGATATTCTGATTATATAGCCCGTTTACTTTAAAATTGTACGTTTCCATTTTAAAGAAGTACTTCCCTCTTGATTTTATGCACAATTAAGTTTTAGAATCACTGCCTTAAGATCCTTTTGCTGATAGTCTAGTGAAACAATTTGACCTATTTTAAAAGCTACAAGAATGTCTGTATCTGTGTCCCTGACCAGTCTCACGTGTGGCTGCTAATGGTTTCTCCCATTTGAAGTTCAGGATCAGAAGGAAGATTCCTCTTCTGGTATGCATTTGTGGCCAGGTGCTAGAAGAAAAACTGCTACATACTAACTATTCTTATAATGAAACTTTGGTGTGAATTCTCTAATGATTTACTCAGTTATGTAGATAACAGTGGCCTCTAATTCTTTCCATTACCTAGTCATACTGAAGAACAGACTCGGGCATTTTATCATTCTCGGTAACATGTTGTTCTATAGATTTGTTTACATGGGGTAGACATATGTTTAACATTTTTACAGGCTAGAATTTCCTAATTTAGAACTTTATGGGCCAGTTGCTATTGATATTCATCCAGGCATATGTTCTTGCAAAGCTATTAAATTTTACAAATTTAAATGTAAATTCACAAGTTTATATTACCTTAATCTCTAGTTTGGCTGTTTGGGTTTTTTTTTAAACAGGGTCTTGTTACGTAGTTCAGGCTGGCTTTCAACTCGCTGTGTAGCCTAGGATAGCTTCGAACTCATGGCAATCCTCCTGCCTCAGACTCCTGAGTGCTGGGATTACAGGCAAGCACCGCTATGACTCATTTGGCTGCTTGTTAAACTGTAAGGCTCTTAAGCAGCAACAGAAGTTAGCTTCTTGCAGGGACTATAGCTTCTGCTTGGATTTTGATATTTACCAAAAAAGTTGCCTTTTTAAATAGAAGTATGAAAATGATTTGGAATGTATTTGCTTTAATAAAGACCAATTTAGTGATCAAATAATGAAAGTAGGACTGAATAGAGTGGGAACCTTAATTCAGCTTTTTACCTTTTATGAACTTGTTAATTGTAAAATAATTTTATGTTTGATCATTTTCAAACTATACATTTTTTACTTTTTAAAATAACTCATTTTACCACCCCTCAATATAAGATTGTTTTGGAAGATGGGAATGGGATGACAATTCTTTATGTACCTATTTTGTTTCTGCAAGGCAAAACTAAAAATATAAGCTTTTTTTATATTGTACAGTAGAAAGCACTGTAACTATATATTCCCATTTCAGATACTTCAGCTATAATCTTATGCTATTAATGGCTCAAAACATTATGTACACAGAATAGGACAAATAAATGAAAATGAATTTAAAGAATGTGACAAATTTAAAAAGTATTATTTATAGTCTTAAAATAATTTTTAAATTTACAGCTTAAAATAACAGAACAGCTGCAACAATAAATGAGTGGATGAATTGCCCTATGGCCTATGTGAAAATAAAACGTAGTTGAATGAAAAGAAGCTAAAAAATTCAGTCTAAATTATATCTGTGGCTTATTTCTAAGCAATTTGCTAGAGGAATGTGCATGTAAAAGTGCTTCCTTTTCCTAAGTGTTCATTTTCCCACTACGAATTTGTTCTGTGTTTATGTGTATGCATTTTTAAGCCAAAATGTAAATCTTTTAAAAAGACATGTTAAGGAAGCAGAATTGACCTAAAATCTTGTGGAAGGTGAAACAAATACTCTGGAATTGTAGATGTCTGATATTTAAAAATATATCATTCTGCCATTGAGAATTAATTTTAAATAATGGTGATTACTTTAATGCGATAGAATAATAATTCAATAATGCTGTCTTATACAGATTGTACAGATGGCATTCATTTATTCCATCAACAGTGGAACATAGCATTTCAGAGAATGGGCTTCCTAGGCAAACAGACTTGGGGTCCAGGCTCCACTTATTGAGGGTAACCTTGATTTCCCATTTGTAACATGGAGCTAATAATATCTACCTCTTGGGGTTGTGTGAGAATGAAATGAGATGATGACAATATCATGTTTAATTTGTAATGAAAGCTCAATAATTGTTAGCTGTTTGCAGTTATTGCCTCTTTGAACTATCCTGGTATTTGTAATCATGGCATTGATAGAGCTTTAAAAAAGATGCTTAAAGTTTATACTGTGGAGATATGTAAAATACTATGTCTGATATAGAAATAATATAGCTAATGAAGAAAGAGGTAAAACCAATTCTTAATTGTTATTTTAAAAATTTATACATGAATCATTTGTCTTTTTAAGGGCCTTCAACAAATTTATAATGAAATTAAATTTTATTTTTCCTAGTTTCCTGCTTTAGGTAATATTTAGAAAAGGACCAGATACATAATATATACTAGTAATATTTGTTTAACAAATGCATTGTGTGGTCTTTCATTTATACTAATCATTACCACATGTAATATCAATAAGTGTAGTATTTTCTGTGTATCTTTTTGGCCAAATATTTATGAGGAAGGAAATTTTTATTATTAAACAGTGTTTAACTTTCATGTTTTTTTTTTCTTGGTACTAGAGATCGGACTCAGGACCTTGCACTTGTGAGGCAGGCAGCAGAACCACTGAGCTAAATCCCTGGCCCTAACTTTCATGTTTTTATTGTAGTGGTTTTTCTTTTCAGATTTCTTGATTTTCTTGTGTGTAGAACAACGGACTTCTGGCAAATTTGTCATTTAAAACAATTGTAATAAAAACTAACATTTAAAAAATAAGCACTCTCCTTCTGAATTCCAACAATAATTCTTCATTGTATGCCCTCTTATTACCTACCTTCAAATATTTGAAAACTAAAGGTAAATGAATTCAAGTACTTTGCTAAGTCACAGAATTAGTGGTTATGTTGCAATTTGAACAGAAGACCCAGGATTTTAACCACAGTTTGAAGATACAGTCTCAGATTTGGAAAACTTTGTGGCAAAGAAAACCTTTAATTCATAATTTTAAATATTAAATTTTGTAAAGTATTTCCTGTGAAAACATGTACATTTAGAATTACATTTATAATTTAAGGAGAAATGTGCATTCCATTTTAAGTTGTATTTCATTTTCTCACAGTTTGTTGTTTTTCTGAATTCAATATTTTTCTTGCACAGAACAGATGATTAAGACACAGAAAGATAAAAAGTAGCCAAGAAGTTACTCGATTCAGAGGTTTAGATTCTTTTTGTCTAATTTAAAGACCTATTATTGGCTGGGAATTTAGCTCAGTGGTTCCACCACCCGCCTCACAAGTGCAAGGTCCCAAGTTCAATCCCCAGTACCAAAAAAAAAGCCTATTATTAAAAAGAAGCTTTTGCTAAGATATAAGAGAGCTACCCAGTATTACAAAATTTTTTTTGATCTTGTTTGTAAAGTGAAATTTTCTATATTGAATCATATTTTTGATTGATTCAGTATATTGATATAGTGTCATCCCTGGAAATGAGAGATTGTGGGTTTTCCACAAATCTATTGATTTTAAAATCAAAATATTTAAAAATTCTATAAAGAACATGTTTAATATATGATAAAAATGTGATATGTAATGTTTTGTAATTAGACCAAAGAGATGGAAATTTAAGAGATTTAAAAAAACTGTTTAGATGAGGACAGCAGTACTACATTAAAGATTTGTCTAAAAAAGTTATTTTCTGATATGTAATAAGAGTTTAGGTTCTGGCCATACACCGATGCATACTGTAAAGTAAAAGAAGCAGTTTTAAATGACTAGACCAGGATAATTGAGTTCTGTGGATAATAAAATTCACATACTTTTGGTCTGTGATATTTTTACTATGATTTTAGTGGATATTGATGAACATACTTTATTCAGATCTCTCATAATTATTCTGGAATCTTGCCATTTGACGTATATTTTGATAACTTTCTGTGAAAATAGCAGCCATAAATAAATAAATATTTAACATAAAATAGAGGCTTTTGATTGGAGTCTGCACAAGCATTTAATCTTTTAGATTTTTTTATCACATTCATGAACTCTTTCTACATGCATATGTCTGTGACATTAATAGCTGTTGTCTCCCTTGGCCTCAGATAGACTTATTGAAAACATACTAGAATTCTCATGAGGGTATTGGAATTTCTATTTCATGAAATAGACTTAATAAAGGGAAGCCTGAATTATCCTAATAGTTATTCAGTTTTTGCTTGGTACCTTTCAAAGTGACTGCTACTTTACAGAGAAAGGAGACTAACAGATGGTAAACCTGTGATTATAACCTCTTCTTTTGCTCAGTGTCATTACATTGGCTGCTGTATCAATCTTTAAATCCTTATCCCCAAGGATAAGCCCTCCTGAGAATTGTATGGTCCTACTAATTGGAAGTTGACTATCTCTGTGTTTAAGCATAGTGGGAGCCTTTTTTGTTTTTGTTTTTATAGGAAGCGTGGTAGCCTTAGTCACCAGCATTAGTATATTACCTGGTTAATCCCTTCTGAAGAAATAAAGAGTTGTAAATGAGAAGAGCTCTGTGAAAGAACTATGCTAAAGTAACAAAATTAGTCATTTTAGTACTGTAATTAGAGTTACTGCAGAAATAACTTTGAAATGACATAGAACAGTCTAAAAGAAGTTACTAGTTGTTTTATAAAAAATATGAACAGTTTCCACATTTGGTATTAAAAGTGAATACAGTTTGGACTTTGGGCATTCACTAAAGCACAAGAAAAATATTAATGTAGATATATTTCATGGAATCTTAAAACTGAGAAAACCTTGGAGATTATTTCAGTTTTTCATGTTTTAGATGAGGAGACTGAGAGAGGCTGAGTGACTTACTTAAGGTCACAAATATGCAGAGCAGGAATTTCATCATGGATTTTTCAACCTGTACCATAGATTTTGAAGTCAGTATCAATATAAAGCAAAACTTCTGGGTATCTGCTATATTGTTATTTTATTTTTTATTTATATCCAAATTAAGTTTAGATTTCTCTTCCTTGTTGGTGCATATTCTTTGTGTTTTATTTTTGTTTCTTTACTTTGAAGATATACTAGTGATTTTTAAAACATAAAATCTTTTTTTAGAATAATAAAAAAGGGTCAGCAAATCTGCATCCTTGTATTGTCTATGTATTGTTTAGAAGCAGGGAAATGGCATCAGAGTTCACCTGTGCAAGTGTGAAATAAGGTTTAAATGACACTTGGGGAATGATGAATTCCAAGCCAGTCAGAGCTCTGGGAACTGAGGCACATATACAGACTACTTCCAAAGCTTAGTATCCAGTGCACCTATCAGCCAAAATCAGTGTCATCAAGGCACTAACCATCATCTGGAAGGACACTAGAAACAAAATTTAAAGCATGTTTTAACTTTTTTGCAAAACTATGATGTGTTGGTGTTAAATTGCCATTACTAAATGACACATGAAATATACTTCAATTTTGATGACCATTTCTCACAAAGAATTAGACAATAGAATAACTAAAAGGGGTTGGAGAGGGTATTACCAGCATGAATTAAGAATGTTTTCAGAAAATCAATGCCTAGTCTAAAGTGACTTAAATGTAAATCAATCATTAAGTAGATAATTTTTTTAAAAAAATGAGTCTGTGAAATTCAGAAAATACTAAATCACGAGGTATTTTTCAAAGAGATGAAAAGAAGCACTATCCCCTCCCAAGGGGTAGCTAATTTAGGAACTTAGTATTCCAACTATCAGGTGAAAATGAAGAATTTTAAAAGGATTAGGTAAACATATGGTTGTTTTGTTTGTATGAATTAATATGTGCAGAGCAGGATATAATTGAAGAGCTTATCTTTAACTTTTTGCAGGTCAAGGAAAATAGTTACGTCGTATGGTGACTCAGAATATTTGACTAAATAGACCAGGGTCCTGACTTAGAGTGAAAGGTCTCATGAACAAAGAACAATCTTTCTTATAATTTTTCTTTCTTTTTCAATATAAGGGAAAAGGAATTAGTTGAATAAAAGTGGTGGGTAAAACTGTGGAAGTTGAAAGTTTTAGTGTTAGTGTTGAAGGTTATATAAATGCCCACAAATAAGGGGAAAATTGAACCCAGCAAAAGGTGAGGCTCAGAAACCTAGCAGGAATTTTGTATGAAATCTAGATTGAACAACCATAAAAGTGTGAATATATTAATGCACCTAAGCCTGTAATTTTGTAATGATTTGTGAATGATAAAATAATAAAACAAAGGGTTTAAATTCCTTAGAAATATGGCACTTAAATTGGTCACCAAAATTTCTTATCTAAAAACACTAGAAAATAAAAAGGCTAATGAAAAATAGATGTCTATTTTGAAAATGTTTCTGAGTCACATCCATTGACATCTATTCACAGTCCCACATGAAGAATAAAGTAGGTAAAAGGAAACTGAATAAGAAGTGAATTCTAGGACTGTTTGGAATTTCTGCAGACTTTTTCACCTTTCAAGAATTTTTAGAATTTTATTTTTGTATTGCAACTGTCCAGGGTTGATTTCAGATTGCGTGGAAGTAGCTAAATGCGTGAACATATATGTAGTTCTCCAAAACACTGGTTTGCTTCTCCAGCATGACAGCTCCAATGGTATCATCTTCAAGTACATACTGAATTTGAAGGTTTTAAATTCCGTATCCTGAATGCTTCTGATGCACTCCTCTGCTTTTGCCATAGCTGTCACCTCATCCCAAAGTTTCACATATAATAAAAGTTACAGGTTGGGAGATGACCCACTTCTTGTTTAGTTACTTGTGCAGGGTATTAGTTCTAATGTTTAATATTTTGAGCTGCTTCAGAAAAGTGAGACTATCAAATAAGAAATGCACGTTCCTTTTGTAAAAAGGTAACTAGTCTTTCCTTATTTCCTCTGTATACTGGAAACTTGTGGCTGCTTAAGGAAGTGGTAATTTTCAAAAGTACAAATCAACTGGCATGAGTATAGGTTAATATGTTTTCTTTCTTAGGACATAATTTATTCATCACCCCCTTTCAACTTAAAAGGAAGTCTAACTGCTTTAAAAATGACTGTAGTATTGCCTCAATGTGCATCCACTTAGCTATAAACATCTCTAATTTCTCATTTTTTATGGCTGAGTAGTACTCCATTTTATAAAAAAACCACATTTTCTTTATCCAGTCTCCAGTTGATGGGCATGTGGGCTGTTTCCAAGTTTTAGCTATCAAAAACTGTGCTGCTATGAACATGGGCGCACATATATCACTGTGGTATGATTCTTTTAATTCTTTGGGGAAGATCCCCAGCAGTGGAATAGCGGGGTCAAATGGGACTTCCAGTCCTAGTTCTTTGAGGTATCTCCATACTGATTTCCACAGTGCTTGCACCAGTCTACACTCCCACCAGCAGTGGAGCAGGGTTCCTCTTTCCCCACAGCCCCGCCAGCATTTGTTATTGGTTGATTTCATGATAGCAGCCATTCTTTCTGGAATGAAGTGGAATCTCAGCATTGTTTTCATTTGCATCTCTCGAAGGACCAGTGATGTTGAAAATTTTTTCATGTATTTATTTGCTGTTTCTACTTCTTTGTGTGAGAAATGTCTGTTCATTTCAGATGCCCATTTTTGGATTGGGTCTTTAAATTTGGGAGGTCTGATCTTTTTAAGCACATTGAGGCAATACTCTTAAGTGAAATAAATAGGACACACATGTGTAAATACCGAATAGTTTCTCTGGTGTGAGAAACTGAAACTGTAAATAAGGACAAAATGTATAATAGGCCATGTGAAATAGGAAGAAAAGGGGCAAAGGGGAAGGAAGTGGGAGGGCTAGAGGAAAGGATAGAAGGGAATGGGATTAATATGAGAAAATGGAAAAATAGGAACAAAATCTTTGTAAATAGGGAGGACTGGGGTTGTTGAAGGGAGGGCTGGGCAAGGGTGAAAAATAAGAACCAAGAGAGACTATGTAAAGATGCAAATTTCCAATGATGAATGTCATTATATTGTATACCTAAAATGTACCAATGATTAGAATGAATAATCGATAATGTAAAATAGGAAGAAAAGGTCCAAAGGGGTAGGGGTAGTGGGAGGGGCAGGGGAAAGGAAAGAAGGGAAAGGAATAAATGCTGAGAAATGGAAAAAATGGAAATAAAGTCTTTGTAAATAGGGAAGGGTGGAGGGCGTGAAGGGAGGGCTAGGAATGGGGAACAAATAAGAACCAAGATGCATTATATAAAGGTACAATTCCCAATGAGAAATGTAATTGTGTTGTATACCTACAATGTACCAATAAAAGAATTTAATACAAAAAAAAATGACTGTAGTGCTTAACTTGTATAATTACCAAATTATTCTTTTTCTTGTCTTTCTTGTGACCATTCTCTAGATAATGTACAGTAGTCTTATATCTACATTAGTATCCATTCAACTAATAGTTATATTAACATATAATAATAGTTAATTAAAACAGTCAACATGTATTGAATATCTCCTGTGTGATTATAGGACTAAGACCTGATTCCAACTTATTTTTAGGACAAGTGTGTGAATTTTGATAGTACACACAACTAATATGTAACTATGAATTCATTGAAATGTTAAATAATTGCGTGTGTTTGCATAGTTTCTCAAGTAAGATAATGTGGTTTTGGTGTATGGTAAATGTATGGCAGTTCTTCATTGTTCCCTGCTAGGTAGGTTTATGCTACCCTTACCTTTCTTTTCTTGATGTATTATTTTATACTTACATTTGTAGAATTTTAAATCTTTGGCCAATCTGAATTTCCTTAAAGAGTAACATACTATTGATCTTTGTAGATACAGTGTTACAAGGCTTACACAATATGAAGACTCATGTTGTTATATCTTGTAACAAATTTCTAATTTTTGCTATCGAAAAGTATGACATGTTTGTATATTTGTGGTGCTATCCAAATCAAATAGTTCTTCTGAGGATTTAAAAATGTAAAAGTACTTAAAGGAATCACTATTGATATACTTTTTTTAAAAAAATCATATGGCTGTTGGACAAATAGCAATAATTGTTTAGAAAAATGAATTTTCAATTAAAAAAAGCTTTGCTTCCCTCGGAGTCCTCTTGCCTCAGCTTCCCAGAGTGTTGGGATAACAGCCATGCACCACCATAGCCAGCTAAGATGGTGATAGTATGGTTTAGTCTCCTTGAGTAGTCCCATAATCTTCACACTTCCATTGGCAAAAATGCAATGATGCCTCAGTTCACAAATGCTTTTGTTTGAGATTTGGTTCACAAACAGAAGGGTTTGGTGAAATTTTGTTTTTGTTTGCAAACTTTGCCTCAGCTGACAAATACTCCATCTTTCCCACACAAACACAAAAGTGGCCATCTTTTCCAAAATCATAGAACAAATTAAATTTGTGAACCAAAGTACTACTGTAAATGCTCTTTATGTACAAATGCTCTAACTCTTAAGGAAAAGGTTTAAATTACTTTAAAGAAAAATGGGTGCCTTTAGCATGCCTTTCAACACTAAAAAAAATTACTTATCAAAATGAGGGAGAAGGAGAGGGAGGAAGCAGAGTATCAGGGGAGGAGGGGGAAGAGAAGAGGGAAGAGGAGGAGGGGGAGGAAAAGGAGGAGGAGAGGAGGAAGAGGAGGAGGAGAAGTAGGGGGAGGAGGAGTAGGGGGAGGAGGAGAGATATTAGAACTTACTAGGGTGAATATACTTAGGGCAACTTAGCCCAGTATGTAAGACCCTGTCTCAGAAAAATCTGTGATGAATTTATATATCAGAAACTTATCAGATACATCTATCATGTATCAATGAAATATCACATTTCCATTGATGTATTCCACAGAAACTTTCATTAGATTGTTGCTTTAATTTTTTTTGAGTTCTAGTAAAATAGTAGGGCTAACTATTATATTTCTAATGAAGTATATAAAAATGGTGAATATTTGTGAAATTACTGTGCAATTTATCATCACGAACGTGAATATACAATTTCTAGGGGACTTTAGTCTTTATTTTTTAAGGTATTTAATATGTATGATAATTCTATCAGATCAGTCTAAATTTTAGGCTCTTAAATGCCCTAGAAAAATCTAAAGTATACTCATTCAGTTTAGTACCAGTAATTATCTGTGAATGTAATCAGGGAGGAGTGAATTTGGTATGGACTTAGAGCAACAAATTTTAACACTTGATTTTGGGGACAAATCTTTTTTTTTTTTGCTTAAATTCTTTTATTGGTACATTTTAGGTATACAGTATGTTTATATTTATCATTGGGTGCTTGTACCTGTACATGATGTATCTTAGTTCTTATTTTTTCCCCATTCCCTGTGCTCCCTTCCCTATTTACAGAGGCTTTGTTTCTATTTTTTCCTTTTCTCATAATCTTTCCTTTCCCTTCTTTCCTTTCCCCTTCCCCACCACATCCTCTACCCTTTTGGACCTTTTCTTCCTATTTCAGATTATCAATTATTCATTTTAATCATTTCAATCCTTATTTACACTTTCAGTTTCTCACACTAGGGAAACTATTCGGTATTTGCACATATGTATCCTATTTATTTCACTTAAGAGTATGGCCTCAATATGCATCCATTTAGCTGTAAATGTCTCTAGTTTCTCATTCTTTATGGCTGAGTAGTACTCCATTTTATAAAAAAAAACACACCTTCTTTATCCA